>WMED01001881.1:0-25868 GCA_019650415.1 Pipa parva
CTGTATATAAGTGAATATTACATCCCTTTCTATGTCTCCCTGTCTCTAGTTCATACTCACCATATCCCACTAACTGTGTATAAGTGAATATTACATCTGTTTCTATGTCACCTTGTCCCTAGGTCATGTTTGGTAGTAGATTAATTTAGTCGCAGTCACCACTGTTACTCTTGAATGAATAGTCTCCTTATGCCACAACAGAGCTCTGCCATCAACCCCCCAATTTTCCACTCTGCTGTGGCTAAGACAAAGGTATAAATTTGGAGAAATACACCTACTCGAATTTGCTACTTTGACAAACTCTGCCACTTGCTCACTAGTTGAAGGACCTGTGCACAAGCACACAAAGTGATGGGAAATGCTCTCAAAGATCACGAATAATATAGTTGCCTGAATTAGACATGAAGTTGCCACATTGCAAGAGTTTGCACACTAAGTGAAAATGGCGATCAAATGCGAATTCACTGTTATGCACAACTATTCGACTTTTAGTTAATTAGACCTCTTAGATGGGCATCAAGGAAGTTTAAGATGTTTGCAGATAATATGTAATTCCAAGCTAGCAATGGGCTTAGAGCAGCAGATACAGGAATGTTTCTGCATTTTGTGAAAATTCTAAAGGTGGAATAAAAAAAGGAAGTGTTCAACCCAACATGAGCTAAATGCTGGCAACAACATGGAAAGGAAACACTGCTGATCATGGCACAAGAGTATGGAAAAAAAGGGTAAAAGAAAGGGATATACCAGCACTTACCAGATGCCAGCAAATCATTGACAAGAACAAGGAATTTCTCATCTGCCACTTGGGCATCAGTCATCAGGAAAACAGTTCCCATGTTCTTCACCCCTGCTTTAATGTACTGGTTTGCTAAATCAGCCTGAAAATAAACAAAAACATGTTTTCCTGTGGGTGGACACCCATCTCATTTGAGCACAGTAATAATCAGTATCATGACTCCCCCAGCTATTTAGGAACCACAAGACAATCTCTTTTGCATACAAATGGGACAAGTGACTAAAGTCTTGGTGATTTCAGAACCAACAAGTAGACAGCAGAACCAGACAACTTAACTAAGAATATTAAGCTGGTTTTACAGACTGGTAATAGGCATAATTGGGGGCAAATTTCACAAAAGATACGTATTCAGATCAGCAACGCTCGAGTATTTTAATATGGTGCATTTTTTTTTAGTATTAGATGATCCAGTGGTTGAAAGGGGTGTATTGCCTTAGAAATAACATTATCATACATTTTACCAGGAAACACTGGTGTTTCTTTAAAGCTTGTTTCTTTGTTTGAATGAAAGGCAGAAACAGAGCGTTTACTCTCACTCTCAGTGAAGTGGACTCATGCACTAAATTTCATTCTCAGTGCTTTCTCAATAAGCATTTCAAACAGAGGGGGTTATTCGCTAAGGTGCGAATTCGACTGTCGAATTCGCAAACAGCGGATTCCCATAGCAAATCTGCTACAATTTCCCCATTGTAAAGTTGTGACAATTTTTCCATAATAAAGTCACAACAATTTTCCCATAATAAAGTCGCGACTGCAACAATATTCTCATTATAAAGACGCGACTGCGACAGTAGCCGCCTATTGCGACTGTCTTTATCTGGCGAATTTCCACCTATACGCAACAATCTGGACTTTAGTGAATAACCCCCTGAAACTGATATTTAAATTTCTGGGGGCACTCCTGTAGCTATACAGACTTTGTAGTGCGCATGTCACAGGAAGAGGCACACCCAGTAATTAATGGCCAACCAGGCTGCTCTGGCTATGCCCTTAGGTCTGTCTGATGGATGCACTCCTGGAAATGATATAATGGTATATGAATATAACTGTGTGTGTGTGGGGGGGCAACCATAATAATGAAAGCTTCCTTAATAATCTAGTTTTTACCAAGGCACAGAAGACTTGGTATTAATGGGCAATTATGGAAATGAAGAACCATGCACAGGCAGTTGTGCTGCAACCCTTTATTGGGTGAAGGTATAAACACTACATGTTTCGGGTCTTATGTCCTTTATCAAGTGTGCACAGTGCTCTAACGAAGGAACCTGCACTTTATTAATAATAACATCACCCATCTCAGACCCAGGGAGAACCCGTCCAATATAAGATTTATGGGCAATTGTTAAACTTTGAAAGACAGGAGGAAATCAAAATTAAAAATCATTAAAAAAAAACACCTTCCAAATGGCCTAAGCAAGAATAAAAGTCATATAAAGAACAATACAGATGAGATTTTATTGTGTGTCAGGGAGGGGTGTCAAAATAACAACCCTTCTTTGCTTTGCGCTAGATTCAGTTGTTGTTATACATTATTCCCTACAAAGTGATTTCTAATGCCCTTGTTACTGCCTATATCCAAGGCTAACAGGGTACAACACGGTTGGTCTGCTATGGCTAAACCCTGACTTATAGACTATTTAGGGTTTTTGTTAAATAAGACTACTGTTATTTATTATTATCTCCATTTTTCTTTAAATTTACTCTACAACAGTAGCAAGTAAGGCTTCAATCAGAAAGCAAAGCCGTTTCCCCACAACATGACAAATAAGGACCTTTACTAAGGCATGTCAGCTCAGCTGCGTTCTACTCATGGTACAAAGTTTGAACCATAAATCCCAAAAGTTGTCATTCTTACTGGCAGTCTTGACTTTTGAAAAATGGATCATCATTAATGTATTATATTTACTTGGAAATGGGTAATACTTCTCATCTTGATCCCCCATTAGAGTGACCCTTGCCCCTTCTATTTACACCAATAAGGATCACATCTAGAATAAGAGCTAAGATACAAATAGGTGACAGCAAGTAGCATTATAGAGCCAGGGAACATCCGTCCCATCTGAGAACAATAAATACAAAGTGGACATATTATCTTGCACCTGGGATCATTTAAAGTGGAAACAGAGATATAAGTGTGTGAGCTCTTCTGTTTGGGTGAAAGGGACAGAGAAATCAGCTAATTCAGCAGATGCAGCATAACCATATTGATGGACTCGAGTGCCCAGTAGGAGATGATCACTTTTTCAGCATTACATTATTACTTATGAATCAATATGTAATGACCAAACATGATGACAATCTGCACAAAAATAAAGGTTCCTAGAATGTGCATGCACTTATTTCATAGTTACAATTAAACCGCAATGCTTGTTGCGTAAGGTTTTTCAGTGCATCTACGTCCCTGTGGGATTTACCCGAGTTAATCTTCCTTACCTTGAGATCTTGAATACCATAACCTTTGCGGAGTGTGATCTGGAAAACCTCCAAGGAACTAATGAAAGCTGCTAGTCTTGTCAGACTTTGCTTGCCGCTTCCCCCTACTCCAACCAGCAGAGCGTTTCCTCGGGGAGACTCTAGGATGCGGTTGATTCGACAACTACATAAGGACAGAAGAAAGATATGTTTAATATTGCTCTTTGCGGGTCTCTGTGAACATTCCTCACATTGAAGCAAAATGCTTAATAAACAAATTAAAAGTCAGTTCTAGTATGAACTCACTCGCCATTGCATTATGGGTAGGTAGCAGAGTATTATTTGTTTACTTTTCTATATTGCGACATCATTTCAAATTAACAGTTTTAAGTGGCAGTATCAATGCTCGTATCAAATAAAAACATACTCTTTGTTACATAGACAGAGCTCTTCACATTGAAGTGGATACTGCAATCGGTATTTCAAAATACAGTAGTTATTTTTATTATCATGCTCCCAGGGTCATACCATGTGTATCAAAGAGACTCACTCCGTTTATTATAGGATTTATACCATGTAAAACTTATGTGCTATACCAGGGAGGTATATTCAAATTGAGATTTGAGTAGAGACTTAACTATTCGTGCCAAATTGGTAGAAAAAGATTTGCTGATTGTTCTATGGAGGTAAGTGATTGTAGCCAGTTTATTTTGAAGAGGAATTTAATCCCAGTCTATACAGATTCTATAGGTGGAGGAGTTGATTGTAGTCAGTGAGCTAGAAGGGATTTTTTTGTTTAGTTTCAGCTGCTATTTTGGTTAGTAGAGCCCGAGAATGTGTTTTAATAATTTTATTTTTCCGAGATTCATATTCTCCAAACAAGGCCCATTCTGGGGTAGGTTCTCCATCATGTGTTTATGATATTATTATGACAGTAGTATTTTATTTCTTTTAAGAGTTGTTGGATAATTGGACAACTCCACAAACAATGGCAAAGACTGGCATCTTGCATATGATATTTAGGGCAGATCGATGATGTTATTGCTCTCATTTAAAAATGTTTAAGTGGAGGACTTATCCAACTCCCTTCAAACAATACATACAGGACAATTATATAGTTATTTCCTGTAAATGAAGAGAGTTTTTATCCAATATACTGTATTAGTAGATGTGAACCCATTTGTAAAAAGTGATTCATAGTTTGCCTTCTTTGTCACATTCTGTTATAACCATTAGAGCCTACCCAGGTAATGGTGTGAAATGTTATGAAAACTGATGTATTTTAACAGGAAGGAAGTAAAGTTGGAGTCACATGACTGAATAAACTCCTATGTATATAAGTAAGAAAAATGATAATTTTACTTTTAAATTAAAATATATTTTTTTTCTTTTCAGGGTAAAACAAAGTTATATTTGCATCATGATGGGAACTGTGGGGACAAGAGCTTGTACTGGAGTTTACTGATTTGACATATGTGCATTCATCTTCCTAACTCTGTACATCCTTGTTACTTCCACAACAAGAAAGCAGCAATTATCTCAGATACTAACCACAGGGGACAGCTCCCAGGCTCTGTATCTAGTAAATCTTTCCCCTGACTGGTCCCATTCTCTCAGAGGAAATTACCCAACTTATGTAGGAGAGCTTAGGAATGAGCTGGACCTGCGAAAGGCTTAAAACACCATATTCAATTCATACAAGCACTTTAACAGCTGAGTACTGGTTCCATACTTTCTACTGCAATTGTTTGATAATAAATTGTGACGATCTACTACAGTTTGCTTATGTTGCTGGTATCCATTAATTCACTTATCATCCTTAGCAAAGCCACTTGGATCAGTTATGGGTAAAATAACACAGACTTACATGTGACACATTGCATCTTCAAAGAGAACCAGGTTCATCACAGCATTAACCTCATTGTGGTTGTTCAGCGCTTCCACCAGAATCTTATTTAATGACTGCCAAGATTTGACAGGCATATACTTAGGCTCACCGATTCCACCAGCAAAATGGCAAAACATATTCATTGTCCGCACTTCCTCCAATGTTTCTTCCATATCCTGTAAAATATGAGAGGGATTGTTGGAGCTGGCTACAGTGCTGTTGGGGTTGAACTGAGTTGTACCTTAACATCTGCTAGACCTTTCCAGTTGTTTATTGATGTATTAACACTAGGGGTGGGCGATATTGCTGAAAAATGATATCTCGATATTATCTGTAATTTCGTGGAGAACGATAATAAATGATATTTTGCATAAAAAAAAATGCTGACTTGAGAAAAAACCAGTAACTTGACCGAAGAGCTGACACATAGCAGAAACCAGGAGAAGCTGAAACAAAACCTCTGACAAGGTACAAGCAGCACAGGAACGGTGAAACAGCAGCAACAAAGCAGGAATACAAAAGGTGTGACAAAATTGACAAAACCGCTAGAGCACTGAGAAGCAGTGCTCAGCCCCTTTTGAATCTGGCGCCACTGACGTTACACCTGACGTCAGCAGCTCCGGATGGGATAACAACCCGGAAGTGCATCTCCCAGCGCTAGCTGGCAATCAGAGCTGGAAGTTCACGAGCAACCCATCAGCTACAAGCGCTGCTCGTGACACGCTCAAGCCGCTCGATATTGCCATCTTGCAATATCGATAATCCCCAGTATACGATATTATCATTAACAATAAATATCGCACACCCCTAATTAACACTTTTAAATATTAAATGCACGGAAATAAAATCAATGAAAAAAGGCAAAGATTCTTACAAAGGATCCAAGAACAATGGACCAATATGAAACAGCTGGAC
This sequence comes from Pipa parva, assembly GCA_019650415.1. NCBI lineage: Eukaryota > Metazoa > Chordata > Amphibia > Anura > Pipidae > Pipa > Pipa parva. The sequence continues at coordinate 6,012 of WMED01001881.1, forward strand.
ATTTTTTTTTTTAGTATTTGTTTGTGGGAGCCAAAATATCAATTAACTTCAGCAAAGACCCACAGTCAAAGTATGACCAGCCTTCACAGCCAATTACACCCTGTGGCACTTCTGGCTGTCTCTCTGCATTGCACAGCATTGAATATGAGCGCTCAGGATGTTATGCTCAGCCAACGCACCTAGATTGAAACTTACATCATAAAATTTCTTCACCATATCTGTCTTTAGTTTATCAAATATGACAGAGTCCTTCTCTTCCACCATCTTATCCCGGTAAACACGATCAGATTCATGTAGATAGAGCTTCACCAAGTCCTGTGGGGACTTCAGGCAGTCGGGGGTTGAGAAGAGAATGCCCTAGAATTTCAATTAAAGAAAAAAGATTAGTACATTCCCTACACTCTCATACCAGCAATCCCATGAGATGCATTACTTCCAGTTTCACTGGTTAGCATATAATAACATAATTACTATGCAAATATACTTTTGTTGCTGCTTAGTACAAAGTAAATACAACCACATACAAAACATACTCTGGTTGGCCAAATCTATCAATCCTGATTGTATAAAACCAAATCAACCCATTCAATGTGGCTGCACACATGGACAGCAACATTGCATACAACAATATTGTTCATTCTATGAGTAGAATGAATCTGATGACTTTTTCCAGCCATTGATTGTTGACCAATTACCCCACACATGTGCAGTTGAAAGCGACTAGCCAACCTGACTTTCTATCATCAGGTATCAATTCTAATTCAACTGGAATGAATTCTGATTAACTCAAAATTAGTTCAGAACAATGGAAATCCAATTAAATGTGACAGTTCAACTTAGAATTTTCTTTGCTACTTCTACTAATTATGGTGTAATATAAGCTCACAGGAGCAAATTCCAAAAAACATTAAATATGCCAATAAGTGCTATTTGCAGACAAGTGCCCTGCCAACTGCAGACAGTCTAAACTGTACAGTTCAATGATTATCCCACTAAATTTCATCCCTCAACACCCAAGAAAATCGCACTGTACTATGAAGTCATTTATGAACCAATAACATTAATGGATCGGAGAGGAATCTAATTTACTACACTATCAGTGTGAGTCAGTCATGTCCAATTTACATCATTTTCTGATTTTCCTAAATCAAATCTGGCTTGTTTCTGAAAAAAATGCAGAGAAATTGCACCGTGATGGAGTTTTTAGGGGAGTACGTTCTATATTAGAAACATGCAAAAGGAATAAATTCTTTGAAGCAAACGAAGCCTAAAACTCCAACTGGGTCAAGCTCAGGTTAGCCTTAATGTTAGGCAGCTAAACCGGGCAGAATATTCATTTTACCTCTATTTACACAATCTGCTTTGTGCTTGCATTCGTTCTCTCAGACTTGTCAACATGTATTTATAATTTACAGATGCTTTGCATGAAAGCCCAAATTGATTAAAGGAAAGAAGCAAGATCCAGAGGTGATTTGGAGTCTGCTTTGACGGAGAATGATTAGATAGGGTTTGATTTCAGGGTAATCCTGAATGACAGGCTGCAGAGGAGTGTAATAATAAGCCCAGGAGGTGATGGGGGACAGGCGGAGGAGCAGAGAGTCTGCTAATTATCCTAGCCAGCAGCAGCTATTGCACGATCTAGAGTGCAAATACTCCCACCCGCTGAGATACATTATGGAGAGATTCCCCAAACTGATCAAATCATATAATTGCTTTTTCATTTTCTACTCTCTTCTACTTTATTTAATTCATAGTCTATCATTAAATGCACTAGGAACACTTAGAATTACAGGAATAAGAATATAGTAGGTTCCAGTTATGCCACATCTTTAGTGCTTAATGGTGCATAACCCTGGGGAATGTATATAGAAATGTAGGTGAATCTGTACATGTTTTATTTTTCTCATTATATAGAGCTGAACTGATTTGTCAGTTCCCTACATACTCTACAGAAAGGACAGGCGGCTTGAGGATTGTGCAGTTGTCTTGGGAAGAACAAGGCTAGAGGTTTAAGTAGGGGGGAAAAAAAGACAATTTTCAATGGAAATAGTGACATTATATAGTGACTATTATTCTATGGTTTGCTACAATGGTATAACAAGAAGCAAGAGGGCCTGGAGAAACAATGTAGAACTAGATCCCCTCCCCCCCTTCCAAGCCTTCCTACTCATCTCTGTGATGACATCCTTTATTCTGTGCATGTGAGATGATTCATGATGATGTAATGGTACAGTATTTGTTTTCTCTTTATTATAAAATACAATACTTTGTGCTTACTGGGCCCCTTCAGGTTCTTGGGTGCCAGCACAGCTAAAAAATAGCACTCCCTATAGTTACACCACTGGTTTATTTGTAATATGGTAAACATTCCTAGAGCAAATAGTTACAATACTATACATGGAGTACTAGGCAAGCCATGGAATACAGGACCACTCACAGCAATGCATATGTTAAAGCACTTTTCTAAATACAATTCCCCCTCTAAATCAAATATAAACTGGGTAGGATTGTATTGAAAACAATGCCACTTGCCACTAAATGACTACATTTTACAACATTTTAGAGGATTTAAAATGGGAGAGAAAACATGAATGGCAAATAAACATATTTTAGCATGTGTCACGGATTAACAATCTAAAGTAAAAAAACCAATTTGGACTCTCCATGCCTCACTAACTACCGTACTGTCTCTCTCTTGCCTTTGGCTTCTAAACTTCTTAAAGGTCTTGTCAGCACCCACCTTACTATCTGCATGTGCACTATCTCCTGGACCCTCTGCAGTATGGCTTCAGGCCAAGGCACTCTATGGAAACTGCTCTGTTTAAACTTGCAAATGATCTCCAGGTCGTCAAAGCCAAGGGTCCCTTTTCTGTTCTAATTCTCCTAGACCTATCTTCTGCATTTGACACTCCCTTCTTATTCAAATTCTCCATGCGCTTGGGGTCTGTAATCAAGCTGTGTCTTAGCTGGCTTCCTATCATTCTAATCATTCTTTTTTGTCTCCCATGCTAAGGACACCTCTTCTCCTGTCACACTTAGGGTGGGGGTGCCCCAAGGCTCGGTCCTTGGTCCCCTCCTGTTCTCCCTGTACACTCTTTCCTTGGGTGATATCAGCTATTCATTTGGTCTTCAGTATCACTTGTATACAGATGATACCCAAATTTACTTATCTGCTCCTGTGCTAACACCTGAAACGCAGACTCACATTTCTAGCTGTCTCCTGGCAATCTCCTCATGGATGGCTAAATGCCAGCTCAAATTAAATCTCGCTAAGACGGAATTGACTATCTTTCCACCCAAACCTGGACCCTCTCTTACCATTTCCATTCTAGTTGATGGTGCAATCTTCAACCCTGAAACTCTGTACGTTGTCTTGGGGTGACTTTTGGCTTTGCTCTTTCCTTCTCTAAACACATCTCTACCACTGCCAAAACCTGTTGATTTTTCCTTCGCAAAATTCGCCCCTTTCTCACTTGTTCCACTGCTATCACCCTCATGCATGCTCTTGTTCTATCCCGCTTGGACTACTGCAATGTTCTTCTATCTGGCCTTCCAGCTTCCCACCTCTCCCCAATCCGGTCTATTCTAAATTCTGTTGCCAGAATTCTCTCCCTCTCTCTCCAGAGGGGACAGGTTTTCTCCAAATCTCTCTCTGCTCCTTGGCTCTCAGTAAGCAAACAAATCATTTACAGTGTTTTCCTTTTGACATTTAAGGCACTTTACTCTGTTGTCCCTCCCTTCATTTCCTCACTCGTTTGCCCATACATTCCTCAACATCAACTGCACTCCTCTCAAAGCAACTAGCTTTGCACAGCACACACTAATACTGCCCTTTCTCGTCTTAAACCCTTTTTTCTCTCTGCCCCCACATCTGGAATTCTATACCCCTTTATCTTCACCAGGAACATTTCCTCTGCACTTTTCAATCCAAACTGAAATCCTACCTAGCACTGATATTTATTACTGATTTCTATGTACATATTTTATTTTATCATTATTTATTTATGTTTACTATTTTTATTTTTATACCAGTGTTTCACCACATTGTTACAGCTCCTATTACCATTCTATCTGTATATGTAAGTCTTCCTCCCATTTAGATTGTAAGCTCTACAGGGCAGGGACCTCCAACCTCTTGTGTTAACCACAAACTGGCACTTAAAGTGAAATATCCTTGTGATATTATACTTGTATTGTATAATGCACTCTTCCCATGTCAGTATTATATTTGTATTGCTGAATTGTACAGCGCTGTGTAAATTTGTGGTGCTTTATAAATAAAATGATACATACATACATACAAGTATGAATGAGATGATCCACTTGTTTAGCCTGAATAAATGCAGTTGTTTGTTAGAGCAGTGGAATGTTCTGAAGGAATATAAAGTTGGACACATCACTCTAAATTTCAGAATTCATATACCTGACACTGCAGAGGGTAGTCGTAGTTCATAACAAAATTCATGGCTTTTTAGAAGTTATGAGGGAATCCTCACAGATTTCTCAACCACTCACTAATAACTACAAGACTGAATTAAAAAGAGATTAGCAATCCATCTAGTTCATGATAAATCCTTCAGGATTCTTCACTGGTAGGTTATAGATATATAGATATAGATAGATATTATTTATTTTGTCAATTCTACATATGTACATGAGCACATACAAGTATTGAAATTGCGTTTCTCAACTCTCCAGAGTTATACACAGCCTCTGCTTCTACCAACAAGGTGGGTGTCTATTCCCTATTTCCATCACCCAAATTAGCAACTACTTACTGGGTAATAACAGATACACATGAAACCCTATAGACCAGCTACTGCAAAACTCACTCTCAGAAATACTAAATGAAGGTAAAGCAATGAAAAGTAAGCGATTGGTTGGTCTGTATATAAAATTTATCACCTTGTTTCAAATTGCCATAGCTTTGACCAACAGATAATTAAAATGAGCACAAGGAGCACTAACATTAATATTACTTCTCCGCAATGTGTCATACATGGATTATTTGTAAGTCTTTTTACCCTGGATGATTGCTTACCACATCACTAGTGCTTATTTATGTCTCTGTCTTCCACAGTGGAATGGGAGAACACTCATCTCATCAAGTAAAAATCCAAGCATTAACTCAAGAGCCCGACAAAGTGCATCTTGTCAAAACAGGTTGACAGTTGCCTTCATTACAAATAAGCCTATGCTAATTGTCTAATTGCCACATGGCCTAAAATCAAAGTAGTAATTAGTGTTGCTAATGAGCAATGAAATCAATGTATAACTGCATTGTAGTATACAATGTTTCCATAAATCTGACACCCCACAGTATAGCTGTGAAATAGCACACTGAAAAAGGCCTGGAGGCGTATGTTTCATATGAACCCTATGGTGAAGTGCTAGCAACTTTAGCACTTGCTTAAATGCTCATCTATTTTAGAACCATTGAGCTTGGAGAGAGAGAGAGAGAGAGATGAGAGAAACAATTTAAAGAAATGTACTGCACAATGATACCACACTATGTAATCTAATGATGCAATGAAAGCAAAGATAAAAACAAATGCAAAGCAATAGAAATCAGGAATTTGGCCTGGTATTACTGGTTGTTTAAGTGCACAGAATTATGATATCACTTTAAAGAAGAAGACTGATTTCACCCAGTGGTGGATTCTTTGGCCAGTCAAGTCTAACTCTGTGCAAGTTCAGTAGTTTTAATTGCCCAGTTCCAAAAAACTTTGCTCCTGAAAAAAAAAAATGGCTCACCTCTTGCCATACCTAAGGAGATACAACTAGACGATGTCCTCAAAGTATAAAACCAGCAATAAAACAACCTTTTTAAAGTAGTTACAGTATAAGTAATGTTGTATCTCTTGGAAAGATTGGTTTTGATCTTAGTTGTGTGCTGAACTAAGACCAGTTGAGGGATATCATTGAAAGCAGTATCCAATCCCCCCTGCAGTATTTAATACACATCTAGCTTTCCCTACAGTTTATAACAGTTACCAGTCACTGGGAGATCTTTTTTTTTTTTATACAAAAACCACATTGTAGACATACATAAATACATTTTGGGGAAAGCTCCCATAGCAAAAGTCAGTGCTAGCTGCAAATTTATAGTCAGAGGCAACAACTTACTTGAAATATGTTGGACAGATCCCGGAGGTTAAATATGTAGTGAAATTTGATGGCGGTTGGCAGAAATGTTGAAGTGACCTTCTGATGGAAAGACAGTGCCAGGTTGATGAGCTGTTGGGAGCTCTTCTGCAAGGAGGGTAAAAAATTGCCCATCTTCAAGTGCTGCGTCAGAATGGTGTTATAAATTGTTGACAGAGCATCCATGCCAGGGAAGGAAAGTGCAAAAACGCTGAAATGGCGCTGCATTGTAAGATAAATTATGGGCACAAGTTTAGACATGCATAAGATATTTCAGGAAAATAAACAGTCAGAAGGTTTGTGAGAATTCTATTAGTAAACACTCAGAGCAATAAGCCTGAAACATCTACTTGTACCACAAGGGCTACTAGTGCTGCATAAAGCAAATTAAATAATATGGCACCTCCTGCTGACCTGTGCAAGAACTGTTTATAGATAAATACACAGAAGCCTATGATTACAATGTGTAGATCTTATTCTAAATCTACAATTATTTTGCAGTGCTACCTTCAAATACAAGCCCGCAGAAGAGATGAACAATGACCTATTCATTTGTACTTGACATGTGTAAGAGCCTCTGAGTAAATATTATAGCAAAGAAGTTCTCCAAACTATTTCATTACATTTGTTGACATTACTCCCTTGAAATTCTTGGATCTAACCCAAAACTGCTCATGAGCTGACATGTATTTCCACCCTAGGCCTACATATATTAGATAAGACCTGACAAGCTATGACTCCGAAAATCTGGAGAGATCCTCAATAAAAGGTAGTAAACATAGAGCCTAGTTAATACTAAGCATGTACATTACTGGTTCCCATCTTGTATACTGTAACTAGCTAATGTTCAACCTGTATTACAAACATGTGACTGGTGCAAGATAGTCATCTGGACAATTCACCTGTAGCCTTGGGTTGATGGTGAAGCTGCCAGCTGTGGGATTCATACAGGAGACATACTGTACATTCGTGATCTCTTTCATGGAGAGTTTGTTTCTATCATACCTGAGGGATGGGGTGGAGAAGGAAAATGTAAGATAAAAGGATGAAAGAATTGAAATTAGACCATTACTTACTGACTTTAGAAGACACTTTGATACAGCACACAGACATAAAAGAAAATACTATTCCCTAATGCAATTAGGTATTTAGGAAGTCATCAGTGCCTCTCTTTTCAACCAACAAATCAGAACTCTGTTCAAGGCTGCCCACTGATCCTTTATTAGTGTCGCAAAATAGCCAATGACTATCCCACTGAAAAAATGGCTGCACATTGCTCTCATGGGATTGATTGGGGCAGGCTGCCTCAAACACAGCTCTAAATTTTTCACTATAAAAGAAGTGCTGGGGACTTTGTATTGACATTGCATTAAGAAAACAAAAACCTCTATTGCAGCAAAGTTAAATGGAGGCTGATAAACCCCTTTAGAGGACAATAACATAAAAAATGCCATTTGAACAGGCATGGCAATTATTTAAATATACAGTAGAACAAGTTAAATTCATCAATGCTATTGCTTTCTCTCTGTTCTTATCTTTACTGATAGCAGTCATGTTGTTTAACAGGCCTGACCCAATCCCATGGTTATTTATTGTAATATATAATACATATACTGGAAGTGTGCTCTAAATCCTGATTTTTAAAGCTAAAATAGGTAAATACCTTACTTTATAGACATAACTTAGATTTACTGGATGCGATGTCTGAATATATAACTATAAATAGAATTGTTTGTGTTAATCTTATAAAATGGAAGTGGTAAAAATCAAATATCCTGTTGAATAAAGAGATTATAGCCCTTAGAAGTGATTTTTACTGACAACTTTATCAAATAAAAAACACTGACATGTTAATACGCTATTCCAACATTTCTTAGACATCTAAAATCTAATTAATTTTAAGAGCCAAAGAATGCTCAGGAATAAATAGTAAGCAGTTCATCAGGACAACCCAGTCACAAAACCATTCCTTGCATGTAGCATGGGGAATACACTGTTTTTTATTGTCTAAAATAATTAGGGATGAGCAATTAAGAGTTCACTTAACTAATCAAGGACTCATGCCTGATCACTAACCAGAGTAGGAAAGACATATGCAAGGATCCCTGCACTAATCAATTCCTGATGGTGAATTCAACATAATACAGACTGTCACCTTATTTGACAGGGTCAGACAAGTCCTAACTTATTTGCATAGTCATGTACCCCTCTCCCGCTATGGCACTACTAAAACATCTTGCTGTGCTATCCCCACAGATCCTCCAATCACAGCACTCAGATAAGAAGTAGAGTAAGAAAATGATTGGCTGATGTTCTACCAATGTCCATAGTCCATGTGTTGACGGATCAATGTGTGGGGTTGCACTGTTCCATATGTATCCACTTCAGGCATGTTCATGTCATCAATGAAGTAGATAAGCTTTTTCGTACCCGGTGGCCCATAATTCCTTCCAGATTTTTTTTCAAGAGGTTTCTCAAGGATGGCTGTTGAAAGGATAGGATAGGGTGGTTATTAAAATGTTGATACTGATGGCAGGAGTCCAGATGTAGATAAGCGTAATGTGAGGTTTGGATAACAATCATTAAGAGTACAAGGAAATGAGGGAGAGATGGAACAAAAGTAAAAAGGGAGGTAAGAAGTTGGGAAACATAGCTTGGAATCACTTTTCTACAAATGAAAAATGTTCAATCGTGAAAGTTTCACCCAGAATGCCTCACTTGAAGAGGTGTCCTGCCTCACGTGCACATGAGCCAGGCTAGTTTACAGCAACCTCTCCCAAACAGAAACCATCTATATAGCATTTAACTCTCCTCCACATGTTCATTTCCTCTGTTACATTAACTAGCATCCAGCTAACTAGTCGTAATCTGACTATAATCTGCACCACGGTAGCGAATGGTTAATATCTTTGCAAAGTGCTGTGGAATAAAGTGTATTGGAGCTATAGAAATAAAGGATAATAATCATAATCTTTTATATATTTTACTGAGGACGCTAAGTAGGCATCCCTTTTTCTTCTTCTAATGATGTGCTGTTTGGACAGTAGATCAACATAAATTATTCCTCTGAATCTCCTTCTCTTACTGGACATCCTCCCAAGCGTGTGATGTACTTGTGAGCTGTGTCACCGTTAAATACCAAATTAAAGCACTTATTAACACACAGACATTCCATAAAAGAGATTGAAACTAATAGCAGTCCTGTAACGTGGAAAAGAATGTGCAGGATAAGCATATTCTCCGGGGCTGCATGTAAAGTGCAAAGACAGTATGTCATATTTACTTTACATAACGGCTCTTGAAGAAGTGCCATCGTAACCTCATCTCCTGTTATCTCAGACATCTGAAGAACAGTGCGGAAACGTGCAATATCACTTCAGCAGGAAGTGGGACTGAACCTTCACACGCTCACTAGGGCTTTACTAAAAAAATGAAAGGAAAGGGAAAGAGCAACCCACTGAGACAAAACTCTGTTTGGTCCAAATCATTGCAAATGACAGCAGGAAAACTAGCTTAGGAATTTAAGATAATCAAATTGCACCTCGATTTGACCTAAACTGTACGATGCAAACCAATCCTAATTTGCGAGTCGGTAAACAAACGGTGCAGGGCCCATTATTGCCTTTGCCCATGGAAAGGAACTGCTAAATGCAATACAAAGATCCATCATCCAAGTATAGTTATGGCGACCTTAATATTATGGGAATATAATTGTAAGGTTTGAATAGGTATTTTTTTTATTCTAACGTTTATGATTTGATTTTAACCTGATTTTGTTATATTTGTTGGATCAAAGTCACACTGAAGTTGGCTATGTATAATTAATGTATTTATATACAATTCACAGATTTCCTTGCATCCCAAAGCTTCAGTCTTACTGGATACAACAGGAATCACACATACAACTCATTTTAGGAACCCCTAAAGCAGGGGTTGACAACCTATGGCTCTTTTGATGTCCATATCTGGCTCTTTCACTGAACCAGTGTGTTACAGTGTTCCGACAAGCGCTGTAGAGAGAGCTCTCTCAGCACTTCCGGATTGCTAGCCAATACGGAGCCGCTGACATCACTAGCTTCCGGGTTGCTAGCCAATCAGGAGCCGCTGACGTCACCACGAGTCCGGATTGCTAACCAATCCGGAGCCGCATGTGACTTCAGCAGCTTCAGATTCAAAAGGGCTGAGGGATCAGCACGTATATGGCTCCCTCAGCACAAAAGGTTGCCGACCCCATGCCCTAAAGGAAAGGATTCCAAACTAAGCAACATTCTACTTTGGGATGAAGAGCCCCTCCCCCAGGCCTGTTCAGATACAGTCTTATAGGTTCCACCAGAATCAGTAACAGTTAGTTTATTTACTTTATCATAATGGAAAGAGAGAATGGGTTGCTTCTCCATAGGTGTTCATAATTACCTTGTAGCATGGCAGAGGTTGTATAGTAGTTAAAGGGGACGTTCTTTACCATATATTCATCAGGATCCAGAGAATACAGCTTATCTCCGACCAACACAGACTTTCCAGTACCTGCATTGCCAACCAGCATAACAGGACGGCGCATCTCCAGTAACTTATCCATAAAGTAGCGAACCCTGATGGTTTCATTGGTATGCACCAAACATGCCTGGGAAGGCCAAAATAAATTAAAAAACAAACACTTAAGTAAAATGCAGCAGAATTCTGCCCTTTTCTCTCATCGGAATTTCCATGTAAAAAGAATGCATCTCGGTAAATGTATCACAAGCCATTTCCTACAGCATTAACAGTAGGAGACTATTGTGTCATTAAATGATATGCAGATGCCAGAGACAATTGGAAATGGCCTCTTTATATCAAAACTCTGCTTTTATACAACTATTCATCAACTGCTGTAAACCCTTAGGCACCAATCACATGACTGTTCAGTGCAATGAGATCAGTACTAAATACCTGCTTTATGTACATTTTCCTGGCCACGATTAAGCAGTCATTTGGTAAAAGTGTAAAATAAACATATGTGGTTAATACTGCTGCCTTGCAGCACTGGGTTCAATTCCACCCTGGACTTCATCTGCATGGAGTTTGTATGTTTCCCCCGCACCTGCATGGATTTCCTCCCACAATCCAAAAACATGCATCTGTGTGTGTGTGACTGAATAGGGAAACTATATTGTAAGCTCCACGGGGCAGGGACTGAAGAGAATGACAAATCTCTGTAAAGTGCTGCGTAATATAGTAGCACTATATAAAAAATGAACAAATACAAAATACTAACAAATATGTGACTCGAGGTTTGAGTTTAGGAATGACAGTTAGGGGTGTGCGATATTGCTGAAAAATGATATCTCGATATTTTCTGTAATTTCGTGGATAATGATATTAAACAATATTTTGCATTATTGAAAAATGTGTTAAGTTTTATATTTCAATTTAGTGAAAAAATTGGATTAGTTGCGTTTTGGTTAATCCTTGGTTTGTCTGGTTCTGGTGTTTTTGCTTGGTGCTGTGTGTGTCGGCGGCTGTTAGGCCTGACACGTGCTCTATTTATATATGTGTATAGTTGGGTCTCAGCTTTGCTACAGAGCTCGTTAAAAGTGCGGCCACTCTTATAGCCCGCCTCCCGGAAGTCTCTGCAGCAACCTATTCTAAAGGCGTGGAGCCATTCGATAATGACAGCTTGCATATCGATAACGCACCGATTATGATATTATCTTAGACGATATATATCGCACACCCCTAATGACAGTCTATACTTTTATACAGACAATAAGCCTTTAAAGTCTTTATAGTGCCAAGACCCTGTACTGCATTTCCTTCACTAACATGGAATCGCTATTAGTGGTCTGTAATTGCTTTTGTGTGGGTTTACTTTGCTGTCCTGCTATACTGTACACAACTAAGAGTTAAGAGTTTCGGTTCCCAGAAATTTGCATGTGCTGTGCAAAATGACTGCAAATCACATAACCCTTTGTACTGGTTTGAAAAAGGCCTTGTTGATGCTGAAAATGAATCCTATTTAAATAAATGCATTTAGACTAAGACAAAGACACACTGCAGTAAAGATTGGATTTGCTGCTTACACTGTGTGATCAAATATAATTCTTTTCCAAGGATCCAAAGATCATTCTAGTCCATCCCAAACATACAATCATATCACATCTCCATTAATCTTAGTGGAAACCTACTCAACAAATGGAATTTACTTTTAAAAACAGATTTGATTTCTTAGTTTCCAGAACTGGGCGCATGCACCTCAAACACCGTTTCCAGTCTGAAAACATAGCTTAGATCAGCGTTCTGCAAACTATGGCTCTCGAGCCAGATGTGGCTCTTTTGATGGCCGCATCTGGCTTTTTGACTGTAAAAAGTGGTGGTCACATTCAAGCACCGCTCGTTACAGTCTGCCAGCTAATCCCCAGCAAGCGCTGTAGAGGAAAAGTTCTCTCAGTGCTTCCAGGTTGCTAGCCAATCTGGAACCGCTGACGTCATCGTGCTTCCAGGTTGCTAGCCAATCAGGAGCCGTTGACGTCACCTATATGACGTCAGAGGCTCCGGATTCAAGAGGGCAGAACAGAGCCGCACATATATGGCTCTCTCAGCCCAAAAGGTTGCAGACCCCTGGCTTAGATGTTGCATGATCCTGTTTTTTTGGACCAACACATTAATCAGGAATAACTTATTCACATGTAGACCGACAGGCCATTGACCTTACATACTCTTACAACTACAAACCAATGGATTGTCAGAGGACAAGCAAGTCAATCCAGTCAAACTCTATAATCAAACCAACCCGCGTCCAAGTTAAAGAACAGATTTTTAAAGTCAGGTCTGCAAAATAATTTTGTGGCAATGCAGTTTTGTTACACAGGATCAATACTATAAGAAAAAATTATATTATACTGAACCAAAAAGATCAAATTCTGTATTTTTATTTAAAAAGATCCTACTGTTACAATATCAATAACTGACTGATGAATATGGGAGCGCTTCCAACTAGTTAAAGAGATGCGTAACCATCCCTTTACCAAGCAAAGTCTCAGTCCTCCCCCGCTTTGGTTATGATGTATAAAATAAGAGGATTGTTTGTTTGATAGTGTTTATGAGGAAAGTGCATGGAAAATGAAGAGCAGTCTCCTTCGCAGAGAGAAATCTTTGTTAGCATTGTGCCAAGAATACAATACAGCTGCCCCTGAATGCGCCTTTCTATCACATCCCTTTCAGGGGAATCTGGGCAGCATTTAACTGTTCTTAAAAACCAATAAAGGGAAAATACTGCAGCATTGTGCCTTTTTTGTTTCTCTTTTAAGTACATAATGGTATTCATAAAATTCACCTCGCTGAGGAGAACGCATTGATGGAGCAAGCTGAAGACAAATATACACAGAAGGATAAAGGAAGAAAAAGAAAAAAACAGGTTACAACAAAATGGCACACCATGGGAATACTCATGCCGCACTGAGTCTATATACATGGAATAACACAGTTTTGTGGTTTGACAAATAAACTCGCTACAATGAAATTGTTAAGGTCTTCATTTTTAGAATGTACGTAGTTAAATTACAGTTGAATAAATGAGTTGACAAACCTGCAGAGGCATATCAGGATCAAATTCAAATTTGGGGATAAGCTTGGACCACGGTTCAAATTTCTTGCTCTCTGGATCGATGTAGTAGTCAAAAACAGTGCCTTGGGAGGGGAATTTGATCGTTTTGAATTCTGTTACCCACCATTTGCTGAACTCCACTCGGTAGTCTACCAGCTGGGAAAGAGATGTAAAAAAAGGGTCAACATACCCGAGGTTCAGTGGTAAGGCACGTGGGCACAGATGTAAATATCTAAAGGTACTAAAGGTTTTTTACATTATCATATAGTAGTTATTCAGTAGCATAAAATTTACAAACCATGGTGCTACCAGATTAACAATTAGAACTTTGAATTTAACACTGAAATTAGTTGCCATCGCTAAGGCAAATATCACATTCTCAGTCAATTTAATATTTGGTACTGTCTGATCAAACACACTGATTATAAGCCACACAGAATAATATATTAGCTATTTAACTTCATCCAACAAATAGCCCAAATGTAATCTAAATATGGACAAGAATGACACAAAAATATGGGCACCCGCATGCTTACATATACATAAAAAAAACACAATCATACAAGACACACACAAGATTAGATCTAAAGAAGAAAGCTTGTTATTCGCTTAACTAAAGATTTGTTTGTCTAATAAATGTTAATCACAGCGATCTCCAAAACCTGCATGTATAATTATTCTACAGGACAGGACCAATACGGCTACAAATGCCTTCTCTTCCACAATCTAGAAATGCATTGTTATATGGATCAGAAATATTCTCTGCAGATCTGGAAGGTGATGGGATCTACCAGCAGGTTCTGATTATTTAACTTGTTAGCAGAGTATCACAAAGTATGAGATTGCCCTAAAATGGCCCGCACTATAGTTAACAGAAAAAAGTTCTTCCAAGTTCACTGCTATTCTGGTAGGAACAAATCTTTTCATGTCGTCCATTTGTATTCATTAGTGTTTGGAGGGTTAGAAACTGTTTGGGACTGGGGGGGATTACTTTTCACTTGCTTTGATGTAGTTTAGTTTGTAACAAATACTAGGCAGGGCACTTACCCTTACTGCATATTCATTCATATAGACCTTTGTGTCCCTATTGCACAGAAAAGCCCAGTACGACCGTGCTTATGAACAATTACAGACACAAATAAATGTATGTTCTCATAAAGAATACTGTACATTTTACATTTACCCAGTGCTTTTATGGGAAAAAAACCATGAAGGGGCTTAACATTACTTATTTGCAAAATGCAACTTTTAACCTTTTTTTTTCCCTTTATAACAATAGCCTTGACATTTGCAGA
Source organism: Pipa parva (assembly GCA_019650415.1). Taxonomy (NCBI): domain Eukaryota; kingdom Metazoa; phylum Chordata; class Amphibia; order Anura; family Pipidae; genus Pipa; species Pipa parva. The sequence continues at coordinate 21,030 of WMED01001881.1, forward strand.
CTTCTTTATATCGATTTAATGGTTTGACAAGAGATTAAAGCTAAAGCACAGAATTCAGAGACATGACCTTAGAGCAATCTGCAGGGAAGGCTGGTCGGATACACACAGCAATTTCCAGAAAAGTGGTCTTACTGTATATGTTCTCTGGTAGCTGCAAACATTAACAATCATTTTATTAAAAACCTTTTTACATTTTCTTTTTATAGCGGGACAAGTACAGATCAGTGTCCTGGGATTAAATACAATTAGGTTTCTTGGCTATAACAGGAAAATCTATGATTTTTCAATTAAATAGAAAAAAAAAAAAAAAGGTTATCTATGCCCTTGGGCATAAAATTTAGGATTCTAAGGTATTCAGCTGTACAAGTTAAACTTATAAGAGCTTAGTCCAAGAATGGATTTTTTTTAATATAAAGCTTTCATGGTGGAAGAGAAGGTTTCGCTTTAGAGATTACGTGATTCAGAATTTTTATTCAGAGCAGCATATCCACAGTCTGTGAGCCCAAGGGTTTGCTTGTATCCTAAAGAAAGGTTCTGTACCAGTACATTGTGGGAGAATGTTTTTTATTCAGAACTTTAAAAGGTTCTGCACAATTGACAGCATTCATTTTCATAATCTGAGTCCAAGGGGGGAATTCACCATAGTGCGAAGTGAGGTCCGGATCCTTCGGCTCACTTCACACAGACTGTTGTGCTCTTGCTGATGTCCTGCATGTGGACATCAGCGAACGCTTTAAAGGGATTTAAAGAGACTCTTTTGGTCTCGCCGAGACTGGAATCCCTTTAAAGCATTCACTGATGTCCGCGTGCAGGACATCAGCAAGCGCATAACAGTCTGTGAGAAGTGAGGCGAAGGATCTGGACCTCACTTCGTACTATGGTGAATTCCCCCCCAAACCTGCAACTTTACAGCTGTTTGAACAAGAACTGCAACAGTATACTACTGATTTGTGCCACGACTGCCAAGCAGTTGATCATTTACTACCTCCACCAAAGAGAAAATACATTACTATTGAATATCATGATAGGCAATAGGATTTCTAATATGCTGGAGGTTATATCAATACCTATTAATTGCTAGTGCATAAAAAGATATCGTATGATAAGTCCAGCAAGAAAATATGGAGTTTTATGGAAACCTCTTACATGGTCATAAACAACTTCGTTATAAATGTATCTATTACTGAGGCAGAATGAGCACAATAAGTCTAAGCTTTTTCCAGCCAAAGCATTTTTGTGATTTAAATAAACTGCTTTGAAAGTCACCGGTAATATAATTTAAGTGATAAATTCTGTTCATCCAGGGACTCATATTAAATCCACTCTGATTTGCCATACTCGTTTGTATTTGGATGTATTTATTTCTTATTCTGTGTGAGTCATTGTCACTCTCTTCCTATTTTAATACATTTCAGATGAGTTTTTTTTTTTTTTTAAATGACATTAATCTCTGTGTCAATAGATAAAAATAACCAAAACAAATTGTTGGATTGTGTGGTTACTTCCCGGGCACAATGGCATTAGACCCCCTTTTCATTTGCCTGTACAGCAGGAGCCAAAAACCTGAGTCCACCCGTAAAAAAGCATTGGTTTATAATTGAATTCAAAAGTTCCAGTTACAATTTATATTAACCGCAAAGTAACATTAGCAAAAAGTAGAATTTCAGAAATATTAACATGACTTTCATAGAGTTGTTATGTCATCTTTTGCTTTAGTGACGCAGTTTAAGGGAGCCCAGATGTATTAGGGGAGGGCGGATATGACTGGGAGGAGTGGGAACAGAACAAAGGAAGGTGAGGGGTCTTGGTAAAATTACAGAGAGGGGGGTCAAGAGGCAGTAGCAAGCATGAAGCAAGAAAGGAATGGTCTCCCACCCTCCCTCCCTATTATTAGGCAGGTGGAGTAAGTTTGTCACAGCATTAAGGGCAGTGGTCCTGAGAAATGGGGTTGGTATAAGAGTGATATGTATCATATCATACCCTAAGGAGTTAAGGATGTTAAGTTATAAGTATCCAAGTGGTAACACAAGGCATGTTGACTCTGCATGACGGTTGGTGGACTATCGAGCCAGTGGCATGTGGCTGATAGGGGATGTGGCCTTCCAATTCAACAGAACTTCTGGGACCATCTGCCAAAAAGGTGTGGTTAAGATGATATGTGTTTGTACATTGTTAATAAATGCTGTGGCCTTTCCATCCCGAAGAATGGTGAGTTTGTCGTTTGTTCGAATTTTATGGAATTGTAAAGATAAGTATAACTGTTCATCAACCTTAACCAGACATGGAAGCCTCAAGTTTGTCCAAAACTGGGTAGTTTGTGCTATCCCAATATACGGAACATGCCAAAGAGTATCATGGGAGGTAACTGAATGCTTGGCTTTGTTATTCCCATTAATGCTTGGTGGTGCTGAGGTCCATGACAACACTCCTTTGCTCTTCTTTGGACTTGAAGGAGTTCTTGCAAAGGTTTGAGTCATTATTCTGTGACAGTATGCATCTTCTATTACAAAGACCTAAATCATAGGGAGTATAGTGTGGGTCTGAAGAACAAAGTGGAACTTTTCCTTTGTCAGGGTAAAGCCTATGGATGTGTACAACTCTAAATAATGCCAACACCTCCAGACTTGATTAAACCTACCACAATGATACAATTTGTTACTGCCATAAACCCTAAAGGGGGTTATTCACTAAGGTGCAAATTCAACTGTCGAATTCAAAAACAGCTGATTCCCATAGTAAATCCGCTACAATTTCCCCATTGTAAAGTCGCGACAATTTTTTAAAGTTAACATTGCGACAATTGTCCCATAATAAAGTCACGACTGCGACAATATTCTCATTATAAAGATGTGACTGCCTATTGCGGCTGTCTTTATCTGGCGAATTCGCACCTATTTGCAACAATTCGGACTTTAGTGAATAACCCTGAAACTTTCATTGTTCAGTAATGAAGTGCTGCATTGTGTTTCCATTCCTAAAAAATTATTTAGGGACCCACAACACATTTCTCTATGGATCAATGCTACTTAGTATTAAATATTCAGTTGTAAACCTGAGAGGTGCACCAGCATTTAGTATATTAGAGGAAACACTGCAGTAAGATGAGTAAATGAAACAAGCCCCTGAGGAGTAGATTACATTTACTGGAGGGTCATCTGATCAGATATGTCAATGGAATCAACAAGACCCAATTTCCAATCTTTCTCTACAATGGCTTTAACATGCTCAAGATCACGAGTTTCTTCAGTTTGAATAGTATTCTAAAAATAATGCAAAATTTTGTACTTTTGTACAAAATTGTTAAAAACATTCTAGATATCAGCTTAAAGGGGATCTCAGTTAGCATGCCAAGCAGTCTGTTTGTCTATTTGTCCCAGACTCACAGCAAAAATTAAATAGGGAAGATGTTTCAACAGATACACAATAACAGACACAGCTGCGAAATACAAGATGCCCATGAATGTTTGTGTCAGTTTAATAGATGCACAACTGCAAGAGCCTTTTCCTTAATGAATCTTGTTTCAGCTAGATGACTATTTTCATTTTAGCCTCTGAATAATTTCTCTTGCTCCTTTTGTCAACACGTAGAGAAAAGTTTACCCATAATCCTATTAACTATATTGCTTTGGCTTCTAACCACTGCAGGATTAATGTAGCATTGAACAGGAGAAGAAAACTGCTTTCCAACATGAAAATACACCATGTCAGCTACAGTAATTCTCATAATTCTTCTGTACTGTGAGCAGGCAGTGATCATCCGGCTGTATAGTGGTTCATATCACTGCAGTTTTAATAAAGGCACCTTAAGATTACATCTCAGGCAAGCCATAAAACATTAGCTGCGATTAGGAAACAGCAGAATTGGCCTTAGAGACTATGGCTCGCCTGGAACACTGTGTACTGATAGACAACAGCTGCTGTTACGACTCAAGCCTTTCTGCCAGGACAATTCATATATAAAAAAAACAAAAAAATAACATTGTTCATTTGTTTAAAAAATGGCTGGTCTCACAGTAATTTCTAAAATAAATAAACAGCCAGAAAAAAAAAAAGGAGTTCACCCATTTGGTTCTAATCTAGAGTTCCTTCTCATCCCTCTGAAATGAAATATCTATAAAATAAGCTAACCAACAAGGAGTACCGAGTTGTGATGGAGCTGTCTACTGTAGATAACCATGTGTTATTTAGATAATTACATGGTCTATTACCCATACAACCTGTATGTTTGTAGTGTTTTCTTAATAAAAGGATGATCTAATAAAGCCATTTCTTTAAAAAAAACAACATGCGTCTGTGATGCAATCTTGATATGACATTGGTTGGTCATACACTGCAAAGTTGGATAGAAAACCATTGAGGGCTATGGTGTGTGTCAATGTACATTACTAACCAGTCATATGCCTTGTGGAGGAGGGTATAGTTTACGTCAGTTAATTACATACGGTAATACAAAAACTAAACTGCAGAGAGGTCTCCTACAATCCAAAATATAAGATACCATGTTTTTCATTGCATTATGCCACAGTGATCTGAGATAGGGTTCCACCAGACATGCCTTTAAATTTACATACATATATTGTTCACATGCTGTGGTGCCAATTTAAAATCAGGTTAGATGCATGCTGCAGACTACAACTATTTTGAACAGCAATGCAGTATGCATTTAAAATAATTTTTGATTAGCACTGCAGCAGGTAGATTGTATAAAAAAATGATTTTAAAGTGTACCTGTAACCTCAAAACTAATACTAATTTATGTTGTACTAATGAAATAAACATTTTATTAAATATATATGTTTTGTTTTTTTTTAAAATGTACCTTTATACAGCATTTCTCTC
>WMED01001882.1:0-25868 GCA_019650415.1 Pipa parva
GGCCCAAGCCGCGAGGAGGACGGCGCGGGAACGGGCCGACAAGGTAAGGAATCCTTACACCCGTCCCATGCCCCGCGTTGCTCCGCCCTACCCTGCATGCATAATGTTCTCTGCTGTGACAGCTACGGCAGAGAACATTATTGCTTGTCTGACCAGGCGCAGGGCTAGGTGCCTGCCGCGGACCGGCTGGAAAACACCAACGGCCCGGTCCGCGGACCGGCGGTTGGGGACCTCTGATGTAGAGCACTGCCCATAATTTAAGCAAGAATGAATGCCTTGTTTTCTTCTATCTAAAAATAATTACTGTCTGAAAATAAATAGCAGACAGTAAACTTAAAGTGTAAGTAAACCCTATTTATAAAATTTGCCCCATTAAAGTATTGTAAAGTGAAAAAACGATTAATGAAATCCTCACTCACCTTTTCACTCTGCAGCACTTGTTATCCCTCCATAAAATATTCCTCCTTCCTGTAGAGTATGAGGCCACACCTCCACCCCTCTCACATTCTCTGTCTTAAAAACTGACACAGACAGTGTTGGAATTCAAAGCTGCAGGGCTTTTGCAGTGAGAGGAAAGTATCAGATTACTAAACATGCACTAGCAGAATGAGTAATTGTGTGACCTCATTAGGGGGCAGGGCTTATCGGCATTTTACAGGAAGCAAGTACACAGAAATGCAGAGGGGAGAAAAGCTTCTGGATTAAGAGGTGAAAAACTGAAAAACACAAAATCATTTTTACTTTTAAAAGTGTATGTTTCCACATTATAAATATAATATATATGTATAGTTTGGTCAATAACTTTACTTACACTTTCAGTGCACTGGTTTAAAAAATACAGTTTGCAAATGGATTGAATTGGGGAAAAGACTATTTCCACAGATTTATGGTCAATAATTGTTACTCTGACTGGTCCACTGTAATAATTGGTGTAACCCAGGGGTCTGTTTTAGGACAGTTTTGTTTAATTTATTTATAAATGATATACAACTTGGGATATGAATACTGTGTTTGATTTTGCAGATGACACAAAGCTTTGCAGTGAAATAAAATCCGTGGAGAAAGTTGACAAGTTAGGAACTTACCATGACATTAAATGACTAGGCAACTACATGGCAAATAAAGTTTAATAGAGAGAAATGTAAGTTATGTATTTGAGAGCTAAAAGTTTGCTAGCATCATACACCTTGGGGGAGGGAAACTACATGAAACTACAATGGAGTGGGATCTTGGAGGACTGGTGGACCACTGACTAAATAATACCATTCAGTGTCAACTGACAGCTTCCAAAGCAAGCAAGGTAATTTCTTGAATTAGACAAGGGATTGATTGAAAAAGGGAAATAATTTTGCTACTCTACAATTCTCTCACCTTTAATTTGCAATCCAATTCTAGGTGCAGCTATGTGAAATGGATCGTCTGAGGCTAAAAATACTCAGAGAAGAGAAACAAAAATGATACGACTTAAAATTTAACTTAACTGTTCTTCTGTTCTTTTAAAAAGGCCATATGATATAAATATATGGGGGCTGAAATAATCAATCAGGGATAAGACTTTTAGATCATTTATAGAAGATCTTTACATTGGCAATGTTAAATAAGTGTTGCCTCACAGTCACATTAAAGAAGTATCTATTCCCTGTGGCAAAGTAGACTAGTATTGGGAGTTACCTCTGAGTTGCACCTGGAGCTTTCATAAACGTAAAAGATAACTACAGGCTAAGGGGTGATTTACAAAGGGGAGGAAGGAGGGAGATACTTACTGATGGATTAATTGATCTCCAGGGTTTCCCATTCTCTCCTATCTCCCCCCACCCTGCAAATCACCCCTTGACAAAACAAGCCTACAGTTATCATTTAATTTGGAACTACTGTAATACACATTAAAGGGCATAAGGAAGCTGATTTCTCTATTTTTTTTTTTTGAATGGGAGTACCATCCTAATAGAAATATACATAACAGCTGCCCTTTCTATGTATGAAAGGGTTAAAGGAAAATCTACCCTTATTTTTAGATGGATTTAGTATTGTATATATGTGAGTTCAAATGGCTTCTGTGGCTCAGGGGGATCTGCAGATAAGTAATATTTTGATTAAACTAATCTAAAAGCTTTTAATGTGAAACAAAAAAGAAAACATCTTATTCGTTCACAGTGAATTGCTTTTGTCTGTAACCTCATCTCGAGTCCCTCATTTTATTATATGAATTCATTATAATTAATTAATATATATTTATTGCATCACTAATATATTAATATGTAGGAAATATTTTTTTGCAGTGTTTTCAAGCCTCAAGACCACACAATTTTTCTTAAGGCCACATGGTTAGTTTGAGATTAGTTAGCACAAAAAAACCCTGAGGTGTTCAGACTAGCCGAAGGTAAAGCACATGTATAGAATCTAACCCTAAAAGACTCTTGACAATATAGGGTGATTTGATTCCAGCTGTGTAAATGTTTTCAGTTACACAGTTGAGGCCTTGATTTTGATTTTATGCCAAGATAAGCTTTGCTCAAGTTGTTTTTGGCAGATTATGCTGGCTGAGGAATGTCAGCACGACTTTAAAAATATGATGCTTTGCAATTCAGACCACAGACTGAAAGTTGAGCTTCTGGTACATTTTGAGATCTAATTACCAGGTCTCCAATTATGGTCTAGGAATAAGGTCATATATACAAATGCATAACAACACTATCACCTAGTAAATGAAGAGCCTAATAAGACAATATTATCTTATTGTACTCCTGTGTGCTAAATATATTCCAAAACAGGAAATAACCTAAGTTTTACTATTTATATTTGAAGATTAATAAATAATGGACAAACAAATTGATCACTTTTATTTTTGCTGTAATAAAAATGTAAAGTCCTCTTACTACTTTACTACATGGTCTCTAGTGGATAAGACTTGCTTCTGCTGCTCATGCACTGCCGACTTCTGAATGCCGGATAGCACTGGGAGAAGTGCCTTCCCTAGTGCTTCTGGGTTGCCAGTCAATCCAAAGCCGCTAACATCACACATGACATCAGCGGTGCCAGATTAAAAAGGGACTGAGCACTGTTATACAGTGTTCTAGTGTTAATGTCATTTACTTTCAGTCTAACCTGCTGTTTTGCTACCAAACTGCTTGTGCCTTCTCTGAAGCTCCTGCTCCAGTTTCAGCTTTTCCTGCAGATCACCCAATGTCAGCTCTTCTGCCTAGCCTGCTGGAATATCTTTAGGTCAGCTGTGTACCATCTGTCCTAACAGCTCCAGTGTTTGGTCTCGCTACTTTGCTCTTAAAGGTATGCTACACTCCACTAGATCTAGTGAGTGGTAGTTTTGCAGGTCCTGTATCCACCTGTGTTTCCAGTGTTATAGCCAGCTGCCACCAGTGGGGAGTTAATTGAGGGCCACGACCTGGTAGTGGGAGGTTCCTGATGCAAAGCCCAGTACCCACTTGCAGGGTTTAAAAGTGAAGACCTGGCCCTCCTTAGACTCTGCACCTCAGTGTTATCCCACGCCAACCCCACTGTGATAAAAAGAATCCACTACACTTCTGTTTTGCACTTTTCCTTCACGTTGCCATAGTTCCTGTTCCAGTATGTCTCAGTGCCTCTAGAGGTGTAACGGTATCTGGGTGCTTCATTTCCTTTAGTGGCATCCAGTGATTTGTTGATGTTGAATAACAGTCATTAGGGTCCTTTTTCTGAGATTTTCAGTTTGAACATACCCATCCCTGTATCCAACCTTCTAGCTGGAGGTGGGGTGTGTGGACTAAATAATAAATTAGTGGCAGTCCTATCTAAGCGTCATTTCTTACATTCTTACCTTTTCAAATTAGAAAGAAATTAAAAACCCTACCTTTTCTTAGTTGCCTTGAGTTTGTGACCCATCTCATGCCTGCTAAAAGGGTAAAAGTTTTCAGGTGGGACCATTAATCCTGAGCATGGATTCCCTCAAACATTATCAAACCATTCCTTAGTGGCTTGACCTATTGATCAATCAATCCTCTTTTCACTTTTAAAATAAACTTATAAATTCTGTTTTTATATATGTCTTAAGCTGCTTGTCAGGTCCTTCATGCCTAAGGGATTTTTCTAAAGGAAATGTCCCTTTGCTGTTTTTCTATGCACCCATTGCACCTTTAAATATGCTTAAGGAGTAATATGTAAGTTAGTCATTCCTTTGCCCACCCTGCATGCCTTCTCCACACACTCTTCCTATTTTATAAGCAGTGAGGTAGCAGGTAATGAAATAAATGCAGCTCATTACATACTTACCACATAAGCACACCCTGTGCAGAGATTCACTGTTGTCTCTTTGCTCATAAAATAATTAAATTAACATGTCTAATAAAGAATAAAATTTGTATCAAAGAACATAAAGCTTATATTAAAAATTTGAATTGTGACACCTCTGTTTCCAGTTATTTCCATCTTGCAAAACATCAGGCACATACCCTTAAATGTATAGTATTAGACATAGGTAATTTACCCTCTAGAGGGGGTAATCTTACTAAACTACCTCTCCAAAAAGATGCTAAATGGATCATGATACTAAATGACCTTAAACCCTTGGGTCTCAATAAATCATGGTGTGAATTCATTTTTGTAAATCTAATATAAATGTACATTGTGTAATGTATACATGTTATCACAGCAGCCAAAGGCCAGACCAGGGTTTTGTCCACCTACCTTAAACTTACTTTGAATGAATAATGGACATACCAATTTTGGTAGAATAATTGGCCACAGCTTTTTATTATTAATACATAACCATATATATAACCATAAAACATTTATGCCAGCAGTTGCATCAGAGAAACTGGCACAATGAAAAAAACCCCATATATAAACACTAGTCTGCAATTGTCCATAATAATGACCAAAGTCATAAACTACTGATCACAAAATGGATGAACCTTAACTCCCCAATGAAATCAGTCATGTCAGTGCTGTAACATTTTCCACCAAAGCTGTGAAATCACCCTTGGTAGTCAATTGAATACAGAAGTATAAATCAGGCAAAACATTATGGGGGGAATTCACCATTGAGCGAAGTGAGCTCCAAATCCTTCGGCTCACTTTGCACATGGTGTTATGCGCTCGCTGATGTCCTGCACGCGGACATCAGTGAGTGTTTTAAAGGGATTCCAGTCTCGGTGAGGCAACTCTTTTGGTCTCGCCGAGACTCGTCGGACTTTAGTGAATAACCCCCTCTGAGAGAGAGACCAAATCCATGTAAAAAGAAAGTCAAAATTTCAGCCCTTTCTCCAGAGCTTTACATCTTTCTTCAACAATTGCTTGTGCTGGGTTAACTACACCTTTAAGAGTATTTAAAAAAAAAATGTGAATGACAGGTTTAACTTTCTGCAGGAAGCATGAACAAGTAAATTATTTATACTTCAAGAAACGTTTATTTAACTTTTATTAACAGTGCCAAACAGCAAATAACTGTTATGGACTAAACTGTTCCTTTAAGCAACTGACAGATTGGCTTATGATTGACTTCAGAAACAATTCTTTGATGTGCATTTAAATTTATATCAATCAGTTATTGAAACATCAATATACTGTAAATCCAATTAATTATTTAAAATTTGGCATTTGTCACCAAAAGGGTGTTGTTAAAGGACTCCCTAAAAGTCTGTTGTGAGCCTGTAGAATTGCATCTGATGGTAATAAATATGTATATAAAGAGTAGGAGTTCAATAATTTATTGTATAAGCATAATTTGATTTGTGTTCCTATGTCATGAGGTTGCTACCCTCAACATGCAATATTTAGCAAACAAATAAATAGGGGTTTCCCCTTACTTTATATCCAGTGGAGCTGTCTTGCCATGTTTTGTTTTCTGCTTCAGTGTTCTTTCATTGTGCTTGAAGTGCATTGTATATGCTCCTGAACTGAAATTAATTCACTGAATTCAAAGTTAGGAGTTTTGTTTTGTATATATTACTCAATCATATTACTTTTTGTACATATTACTCATGTGCAGGGCATTAAATTTTATTAATATTTTCAACATACTGGGCAGAATGTTAAATATTGTGATACCGACTGATTGCTTATTTTTCATGTGGCTGGTAGGCTGAGGAAGTTTCCTGTGTGGACCAAAAACATTCCCCTATACCACATTGTAAGTCTTTTTTGCTTCACAAAATAACTTTTATTAGTTTTTCTGGGTGTAATATTTAACACTCTGGATATCACTCAATCAAGTATATAACAAAGGCAACCAGGTTCATGACATACAAGGTCATGTGAAGACCAAGTATCAACACTAAAAGATAATCAGCACATACTGGAAATTTATCAACATCGCATTAGTCAACTTCAGGAATAATTAAATGGCAGTTGTTGTAAGAAGCTGGGTTTGTGAGGACCAGGAAGAACAGACAAAGCTGTGCTAAGATTAGCTTAGGAGGATGAAGAGTAACAGTTGCCAGAAACTACACCCTAAAAAATAGGCTACAGAGAGACAGGGCAGGTAAATTTGATGATCATCAGAAATTAGCAACAGTAATATGGATGAATCGTGGATATCCAAAGCAATGGAAGTAGAGTAGAGTGACAATTTATGATACAAAATAAAGATAGTGAAAATGCATTAATTGTATCTGTGAAGAAAATTTAAGAGAAAACACTAAACAGCTCATAATCTAAGCATCTTTAGAAAACAGTAGACAGTATACTGGGAAATTAAAAGAAGAAACAAATAATAAAAATACAAGCAGAAGGAGAAAGGTAGGAAAAATGTAGGGAAAAGACACAAAACAGGGTGTCTAAAAATCCAAATTCAAAGTAAATAACAAGCTGGTAGAAAAGAACACAGCATATATGACATGGTGGAAAAAAATAATAATTAATGGTATACTGTGAATATCCTACAAAATTTGTGGGAGCACATCAAGGACTATATAATAACATGATCAAGTCACATTATTATGACCACCACCTAATATCCAGAGTAACCACCATGTGAAGTACGGACAGCAGCTTGTCAGGCTGAGAGTTAGTCCTGCTAGGTATGTGGAGCCATGGAGACTGCATTACATCTCAAAATTGCTTGATGGTGCATGGGGGAGGATCCATAGAGTGAACACAGTGATTAAGGTGGTCCCACAAATGCTATTTTTGGTTAAAGTCTGGGGGCCAGTATAGTACCTGGAAGTTTTAGTCATGCTCTTCCAACCAATGTCTGATATTTATAGCTGTGTGACATGTTGCATTGTATTACTGGAATATGGCACCCGCGACTAGGCAACACAATCAGTATGTATACGTCTATGTGATCTGAAAGGTTGAATTCATACCCATGCCTTAATTAAAACTTATATAGCCACAAGCCAGTTCACAACATGTGACAGTCTTCATGAACTACTTGTCACCACTGTTTAAAGTAGGCAGGAAGAGGTCACAATTATGGAACTGCAACTGATCTAACCAGCAATTACAAAAGATGATTAGTGCATTTCTCCTGTCCCCCCCCCCCCACCCCCCATGTATGACAGGTCCTAACTATAAACTATTGCTATTGTTTTAATGAGTGCCATTGTTGTTTGGTGGTATTTTCATTAGAAAGTGTCTCCTGAGAGGTAGATTGGTATCAAGAGGATGATCTTACCCTGACAGTAGCCTTCAGTATAAGGGCAGAACTCACAAACCAATACTTTCTTAAAGGTGTAGGACCTGCATATTAAAGAAGAAGCAAATCTGGGAATGAAACAAAGCAGGAGCTAAAATGCACAGTGGCTTGTAAGTGAACTGGAACAGGAACAAGTATGACTTAGAAAATATTGGATTGTCTGTATCATAGCAGGAGTTTGCACTGGTTTACACTGAAGCACAAAGTCTAAGGAGCCTCCGGTCTTCAACCTTAACCACTGCTAGGGAATATGACCTTTGTGGCAAGGAGAATCCCAGGTCACAGCCTTCTGGTTAACCCCTCACTAGCTGGTAGCTTTTAAGAATCACATGGGAAAACTGGTGGAGGTCTGGATTAACAGAACTGCAAACATATAACAGGATTAATTGAAACAGCATAGTTAAACTGTCACTCACAGCACTCCTGGGCACATGCTTGACTACTACTCATAACACACACAAGATCCTCTCTTGGGATACCACTGGACAAGGACAAATTCTGGACAGATTCTGCAGATACCTTTAAGCAAGCTTGAGAAGCATAGGCTGATAGGCTGATCAGGCTATAACTTTAGACAAGATTGATTGTAGGAACACCAGTCACATACAACAAAAGACATAGCTGCTGGTATAAATTGACAAAACTGACAGATAAACTTGAATGCTGTGAGATCAATACATTTGATGTTTCAATCTCCCGCTGCTGACTTCATTGATGACATCAGTGACTGGGATAGGCTGAGAACATGGAAGTGTTCACAAGTGGTACTGGAGCTGACAATGGAGCTCTTGACAGTTATGAGCTCCTGATTCACCTTGTTTCTTAACAGTATAAGCATCCATTTTTCTGTTTCAGTTATTCTCCCTACCTCTCTCACACAATTGAGTCTGCAGCACAAGTCCTTAGTGGGTGAGTGTCTGTCTAAAACAACAAAATGAATACTCTGTACTGTTAGGTAACAATGTCATGTAGTAGCTCATACCTTAATTGTGAATCAGATCTCAAGAGTTTTATTGATATTCTGCTGAGGTGAGCCCATTATCATTTAGTTTTACAGCCTGGTGAGTTCATCAGCACAGTGTGAGATTACATGCTTGGCAAAAATAATAATTTTATAAAAACTGCACAGATGAAGTAAAATAGGATTATTTAAAAAGGGTTGTTTCAGGGATCATAATATCTCTTCAAATAAAGATATTGAATTAAAATTATACTTAAATATTTTAATCATTTTCAAGGTTAACTTGTCACTTTTTAGTTCTATGATTTGAAGAAAATTTACTAAGTCTATTTTTCACCTTTATCCAGACACAGTAGCTTTGTTATGCTAGTCACATAATTCCTTTTCTGACTGTGCTTGCTCATTTATTTAAAGGGGAACTATAGTCAGATTACATCTTTACATATGCAGTACTATACCTTAGTGAGAAGCATTTCTCCCCAGTATCTGTTTCATGTGACGCACAATGATTGAGTAGACAGCATTGATAAACTCCTGCACCAGGAAATGTGTGTGTTATGTGTACTGGCCAGTTTTCCATGAAAAAATACTCTCCCCTGGACATTTTTGTCCTACTTACCACTTAGCACATGTTCACAAGTCAGCTTTCCCTCTGTAATCTCCTGCATTTCAAGCTTAATTTATGCAGCCAAAAGGTCACCACACTGCTTAACCAATAGCAGTCAGGCAGCTTTTTCTTCTCATGTTGCCTGACTTGCAGAACAGAAAGAGGAGGGGAAGTGGGAGGAGGAAAATGTCAGCTCTCAGGAAAATTAATTAAGGGAAGCAAACTGCAAGTATTATTTCTTCTCTAAACTTTTTTTAACTATTTGTGTCAGCAATTGGCTTAGTATAAAGGAGTTTTATATGTATGTGTGCAGTTATATCAGCACTATATTGCCCCTTTAATATGATCTGTGTCACATGACCACATAGACCTACTCGTATAGGTTCAAAATCAAATGTTTCTTCATATAGTCACACACTTGCATGTAAGTGGTCAAAATGAGTTTTGACACCAGTTTCTTTTAAAACACAGCTAGGTTGATATCCTTTACTTATGCTTTGTGCATTCCTAATCACATTTCTCCTTGGGGTTACTGGTGAGACTACTGGCCAAATTAATAATTCAATGTAATGGTATTTTAAATTCATTGGGTGTTCACATGCATTCACTTGTCAGGATTACCCACAGCTCACTCAGATATCTCAGAATCATAGGTATGCTTACATTAGGAGTAGTGCCTGTACCTTAATACTTTAAATAAAGGGGTTCTTCTTTATAACAGGAACAGTTTATTTACATATGCACACAGAAAAGGAACTTTATATACCATTTAATTGAGGTAGATACTTGATCAATACATACAATAACCTCAGTGCATAGTTACCCTCCTTTGAGCACAATAGGAATCCAGGAGAAGCTCTCACTACCTTACCATTCCTTCCTCTGGTACCAACCACCCAGCTTGGTGGAGGCCCTAGAACCAAAGACCCTCCTACTTCCTGAACACTGACTTTTATAAGTTCAGGGGAACACTCCTCCCAGTTCTAACATTACATTATAATAATGAATACCTAGCACCACTAGATGGGGCAATTAACACATTCTTAGCATAATATATGTTTGGCACATACACATAGCTAAACCTCCAAATACATTAACAGTCTAAGGAAATAGAATACTACCATTTCCAGTTTCTTAAATCAGTTTGCCACTGTTACTGTTTTATGTCTAGCAGCTAAATCAAGATAGTAAGTATTATAAAACTAAGGCTCCAGAAGTGAACTGTAAACCATACATATAATCTAGGAAAGGTATATTTGCTTTTTAGAATTTACTTGATGTATCTGATATTTTATATAGCCTACATATTACAAACATTTTTTAATGTATCATGAAGTTAGGTTTCTATTTAAAAATAGGCTTTCCTATCTGAGAACAGTGTAACATATTAAGAATATGAGAAATGAAAAGTCAGCAACCTTTTTGTCATCATGTGGTCCAAAAAAGTAAGGTCACCCTCTCCCTTTTATTCTGTTGAAGAAAAATGAACTTCATCCTAGCTGTTCCTCTGACATTTACCTTACTAGCCATTTCTGTACTGATAAGTCTGTTTCTAAATGCACAACTATGATTTTTCTAATGCATTTTGAGCATTCTATTCTTATCTGAGTTCCTGAAGGGGTTGAAGATCATAATTCAGCCACAGGTAACATATCACCATGAAAATGAAACAGATAAGTACAGTTCAAATTCTTCATGTGAGTTGGAGCTTTCTAGCTGACCTGACTATCATTTTTTTTTCCTTTGGAAGTGACTCTTTGTGAACAACCAGCTCAGTCAGAAAGTGAGTAAAAGGCCATCTAATCTTTTTATGCCAAAAGTTGTATCATTGCTAGAAGGATTAATATAAAGTGTTTACATTTCAATATTTTTAAGTTATTTTTGCTGGTTTTATATAATTCAGCAAAGATATTCTGCTGCTTCCCAGTAGAGTTGAGCCTATAGAAAATTAAGCACATTTTGTTATCACCAAATGTAAAAAGTAGACCTGAACATATGGACAATACAGACGTATGATAAATCTCACATTATGCTTATGTTGTATGATTGTATCTACAATATTAAATTTTAATGCCTCATGAGTTGACAAAATAAGTTATTTATTACTGCACTTTTTTGCCCTCAATCTCAATGTCTTTTAATCTATCTATATACGTTTGTACATATATATATATATATATATATATATATATATATATATATATATATATATATATATATAAAGGTAAGGGTATAAGGGTCCATGACTGGTTTGGACAGGGGTTGCTGCAGGTTGCTTGGCTTGCACACTTTTAGCACTTTTGGCTTTATAACTATTTTGTTGCTGGTTGGTTGTTTTTTTAATTGGTTTGTTGGTAGTTTGATTTTACATTTACATGTTGACTTCTTGGCTTTTTAACTCATTTGTTGCTGGTCAGTTAGCTTTTTAAACAGGCACTGTTTTTAGTTGGTTTGATGCGAGTAGCTTTTTTGTTTACTCATTTATTTATTTGTTTAGATGCATATCATGAACCAGTTCGTGAAGTCAATCTTTTCCAAAATGACATGTTCATATCTGATTACCAAATGAAAAAATAGAAAACATTTCTGGTCTGTGGATAATTCCAATGGTGTTTATAAAACTTTTATAGTTTGTCGGTAAAAAGCATTGGTTGCCATGACTACTGGTTTACAAATTTTTCCTGATTCATATATTTAATAATAATAGTCATTAGATACCCGATTATTTTTTACCTGATCAACAATTGTTCCTTATACTGATTCAGTCCTGACTTCCAGGTAGTGATGAGCGATGATGGCAATAATTGTCATCGGATCAATAATCGATTATTGTGATCATCGGGTCGATAATTGTTATTCGATAACGATAATTGCCAATAACCATTAAAGTCTGTGGGAGAGGAACCGCAGCCTCATTTTTACACCCAAACAGGTGAGCTGAAGCTGGAATTAACCTCTATAACAGTAAACTGGTTGTGTGCTACGTCTTAGGCAAGACAATTAGGCTACAAGAGCCACAGAAAAGATGAGGACAGCGTAATCACAGCAGGTACAGCACTACAGACCTGGAGAACTATTTGCTATGCTATATGGTTTACGTATGTTTTGCAACCACAGAGAACAAGCAGGAGTTCTATTTATATATTTTCCAACCAGAGAAATAACCAATGAGCTAAGTGCACCAAAAAAATTGCTTTAAATAGACCTGTAGAACTATTTGCTATGCTATATGGTTTACGTATCTTTTGCAACCACAGAGAACAAGCAGGAGTTCTATTTAAATATTTGCCAGCCAGAAAAATAGCCAGTGCGCTATTTCCACCAAAAAAAATTTAAATAGACCTGTACAGAATCACAGAACAGGGTTCAACCCCCCCTTTTTTCCCCCTTCCCCCTGCAGCAGTAAGATTGCTTGAGTTGTTTCCAAGTCTCTAACTAACTCAGATTTTTGCAATCTTGCTCTATTATAAGCTTGCTAATCTCTAATAAGGATCTTCTTTTGTATAGAAAACACAGGCAGACTGGAGAGCCAGATATGCATTCTCATCTAGTCACAGAGTGAAGCAAAATGATGCTGAGAAACCAGTGCAGCCATATATATGAAAAACGGTCATGTGATTTCAGCATCCAGTGAGATCCATACACAGCCCAGTGGTGACGTTGTTCACCCACACCCCACATGCCCTGATTTGCTGGCCGCCAAATTTGAAGGAAGCACCGAAAAAGGCGCCAATGTAATATGTATATGTAATAACAATTATTGAGTGATGACGATTATCATTATGATTTTTTAGTAAAATTATCGAATCATCGAGAACACCTGTTAATTGTAATAATCGTGCCGATTTCAACTTTTCTTGATATCATCGATCAACACTACTTCCAGGTTATCCAGCCTAGTCACAGTATCTTATAGTCATTTAGTAGTTTATAGCTTTTACCCAGTTTGAATGTTTGGTTTATTTGTTTATACTTTGTATCCAAAGGATATTTCTTATGTCAGATTGAAGAATTTTAGGGGCTCATGAAGGCACTCCTTCTGTAGTTCTGGCTTAATTTACCCCTTTTCTTTTGTATGTATTGGAACATTACAACCATTGGTCTCTTCATACTATTCCTATATAAAAATATATTTTATTTAGATGGATCCCCTATTCCTAGACCATGGTTTGTAGCTATCAATAAAATCAGCCACTATATATGGAGCCAGAGAACTCAACTGGTTGATAAATGTATCTTCCTCCGTCATGCTCAATATGATTAAATGTCATCATTTTGGGTGAATCAGATCAAAATTGGACACAATGACATTAAACTTACAAATAACACATTTTTTTTTACTAGCAAAATGGTGTACAAAGCAGAGACAGCAAAATTGCAAATAATATTATTATTAATAATAATAATAATAATAATAATAATATTTTGAAATGCATACTAGTTATTCTTTATTACTACCTACATCTCAATTTGAGATGAGCAAATTGAATCCAGTAGTTTGAGAATGAAAATGACCAGTTTATCAATTCATCCATTAAGAAACAAATTGACTTTCAGGTTTAATAAGTTATACTTTCACCAGAGACAATTTTCCACAAGAACTTCCAACAGAATGACTTCCATTAACCATATCTTATTTGTTAATAGGGCACTAATTAGAATGAACTGGATACCTTCTAGTGTTCTGCAAAATTTCAACATAAAGTGAGTAAACAATGGTAAATCTAGTAAGATTTTTTTTTGTCAGTTACACAAGTCTAATGTTTCATAACAATATGTTTCTACACCATACTCATAATTATGCATGCTTCTAATATTAAATAATTTACTGAAAAGCCCTGCAGTAAAATCCATCTACTTCTTTCTCTGGATTCCCCAATTAGCCTCCTTTTCTTTCTATATCTCTACTAACTCTCTTTTGCAATAGCCCCCTTTTCAGAAAAGAGGTACTTTTGCATGTGCCATTTTCTATTTCTGGTGTGACAATGAAGACAGTACAATATGTTGGGCATGAAAACAATGTGAAATAGCAGCGCTAGAAGTAAAATGATGAATAAAATAAATATAAAAGTCCAAACAATAAATAAAAGCTAATGTAAAAGTCCAAACGATAGTGCTGCTTCTTCTGATCCACTGGGTATCCACTTCCCAGAACTCCAAAGTGTAAAAAAACAACCTAAAAGGAGAGCACACAAAAAATAGGTGTCTAGTGCCTTATCAAATAGTAAAGTATGGTATTGAAGGGTAAGACAAAACCACCAGTAAGAAATGTGGGGTAGTGGGTGATCAGGAAGATGGATTTCATTTCACATATTTGTACAATATGTTGGGCATGCTAAAAAATAGAACAAAGAAAAGAGCAGCTGGTAAATTGGTGATGGATTGTTACTGAGATTATGCTGAGTTCCCTTTTTTTTTTTTGGAACTTTGGTAACTACCATTTCCTTTAGGTGGGTAAACTTTTACAGTATTTAGTGACCATGAGGGCCAAAAGATCCTCCATCTTTATGATAAATGCTGCTATATCCCCTCCCTTCTCTTGATTCAATTGAACTAACTTTTTAAACCAAGATGTAGGAGTCTTCAAAGGAGCATAGCGGGTGGTCAAATAGCTAATGATTTCTCTTCCTGACTCATCAGGATTAGTGTTGAGCGATGACGGAAATAATCGTCATTGAAATCTTTGAATCGATAATTGGTATCAATGACGATTATTGTAATTAAAATCTGTGCTGCTGGAGAGAGAGAGATATGTCCCGGGGTATTCTGGGGCACGGTACAGCTGCATAGACATGGCTGGGGTAACTCCTGTATGGGGAAGGGGCATCCTATAATTAGCAGCACAAGTGCTCTGTGCAGTGGCCACAGTGCATCCTATCACTAGCAGCACTAGTGCTCTGTGCAGTGGCCACAGTGCATCTTGGATCATTCACTATAACTCGCAGTGCAAGTGCTCTGTACAGCACATCCTAGATCATTCACTATTACTAGCAGTGTGAGAGCTCTGTACAGCTCATCCTGGATCATTCACTATTATTAGCAGTGTAAGAGCTCTGTACAGCTCATCCCGGATCATTCACTATTACTAGCAGTGTGAGAGCTCTGTACAGTACATCCCGGATCATTCACTATTACTAGCAGTGTGAGAGCTCTGTACAGTACATCCCGGATGATTCACTATAACTCGCAGTGCGAGAACTCTGAACAGCACATCCTGGATCATTCACTATTACTAGCAGTGTGAGAGCTCTGTACAGCTCATCCCGGATCATTCACTATTATTAGCAGTGTGAGAGCTCTGTACAGTACATCCCGGATCATTCACTATTACTAGCAGTGTGAGAGCTCTGTACAGTACATCCCGGATCATTCACTATAACTCGCAGTGCGAGAGCTCTGAACAGCACATCCCAGATCATTCACTATTACTAGCAGTGCGAGTGCTCTGTACAGTGGCACCCAGTGCATGTGAGTGACCAATATTAGTCAGTGACTAAGCCAAGTGCCATTTACAAGTATTTGATCTCTTCCAGTTGCTCGCTGCTCCTCATTATTTATTGCCATTCAAAATGTTTATACAGTATTCCTTTGACGTTCAATTTACAAGTTTAGGGACTGTTTTGTCCTTCCCTTTGTACCACAGAAAGAATCCTTGTTGGGGAGGCTTTGAAAAGCCAACCATGAGAGGCAGGCTGTGAAAGGGGATGGGGCTGGAGGCTTTTGATTCCTGTGGGAGAGTCCATAGTCACTTTACATAAATGCAGGAGAAAGAGTTTCAAAGCCAGAATCACAAGGAGCCCCCCCCCCCCCCACTTCACCTCCAGGAGGGTGTCTCTCTCTCTCGACACGGAAGAGGACCACTCGATGACGATTACCCTCACAATTATTTATGGAAAGTATCGAATCATCCCGGACAACCGATTAACAGGAAAATCATGCCAATTTCATGTTTGCTCAATAGTATCGATCAACACTAATCAGGATGCATTCACTGGTGAGTCATAGCTGCTTTGCAGGCTGGAATACACCAACTGTCCTTAATAAGGTCCCTTTTTATACTCTCAAAACCTTTCCACTCTTCTAACCACTGTGAAGCATTGTCATGCCATTCCTCAAACTCCTCCTCATCAGGAGGTGGTGCAGTATTTCTTGAAAATATCCCCCACTGGGGTTTATGACTCCTGCCTTGTGCTCCAACCTCTCTTAATACTTGCAACAATGGCTTAAGGCCCACGGACACTTCATTCTGATCCTGAACTTTAAATAGTGACTCCATGGTGGGTTTTACCTCTGGGTTATCTGCTGGTGTGGGATTTTTTTTTTTTTTGCTATGTGCAAAAACTACTAGGAATTCAGGTTTACCAGTTTCTGGTATAAATACAGTAAAGGGCCCATCTGATTCAAAGAGTAATAATTCATCGCCAAACAAATATTTGAGATATCATTACATTTCACACTCTCTACAATGCTTTACAGTGGCCCCTTTTAGCTGTGACTCTTCATCCAGCACCCTTAGCATTGCCTGCTTATCTATATCAGACAGGACATTGTTGATAGCAAAACTTTTGTTTGACTTAAGCCCCAGTTCTCTTCCCACATAGCAACTTGCTGGGAAGATATGATAGACATACTGCTTATTTATTGTAGGTAAGAATTCCAGAACCCCCTTTAAGAAAAAATTTTGCTGCTCAAGCCCCACATGTTTGGGCACCAAATGTTGTGCTATTTTGACTACCAGTGTCATTATTTCTTAGGAGTGAGCTCCCACTAATATATATTAAGACATCAATTAGCAAATAACAATTCTGGGCACCAGGAATTCTTGTAAGCATGAAATTAAGCAGTTTATTTGTAACAGATTAATACTTATAGGAGGTGAACTGAATTAACTTTTTGCAGGTACTTACAAATTGCACACAGTTTCAGGCAGTATAACTTTCATGGCAGAGCAATAGTTATTGCAAGTTATTGCAGTCACTAGTCAGATTTGCTTTTGGAGGGAATTGTTCACAGCAATCTCTGAGAGGACTAGCCCTAAGGCTATCACTTATACCCTGACTGAGGTGCTTTAGAAAAAAACACTCTTGGGAGTACTAAACCCAATTTTTCTTTGATAGAACTCAAGACTTCCCTGCTAGTTAGTCTAGCTGTAATCTTACTCCTATAATGAGCTATGAAAGAGCGTCTGTCTAGCTAGACTGATAGGGTCTAACCTCTGCCCTCACAGGAAGAGGAACTGACCTAATTCTGCATTGCCTTCTGGGTGCAATCTTTCTTCCTTTGGATACTATACATACAATTGAAACAGTACATTACTAGTGACATCTGCTGGCTGGAGTAAGCAGCTGAACAGATTGCAAGGACTGCAGAAAATTTCCAATATTAAACATATAATCCCTTACAGTGGTATAATTTTGCTATAGCTATTACTTTTTACACAGACAATTGCCATATGTTAGAACATTTTAACACAGTTTTTATTTAGGGTAAGCCTTTGATGTATATGGTATATATGGTATATCTATATGTTAAAGTCTAACCCTAAATAAATATTGCATTAAAATGTGCTACTTCTGCAACTCTAGGATAAAAAACATTAGACATTTATAAAACATGTATGCAATGAATAAACTCAGAAAATTCACCCAATGCCAAATGTGTACCACCTGTTAGTCAAATGTCACTGATTAAAAGTCAATTCAAGATCCTGTGCTCAAACCACTAAGGTGCCTGCTTCTGCGCCTCAATTATTTGACACAATCACAACTCCATATTCGATATGGTGGGTGGTAGCGCTGGAAAATAATAAACAGAAAGGGCAAAGAGGGATGCCCCTAGTGTGATACAGTTATTGTACCAGACTATGTGCTTATAAGGTGCCTTGTATCAATGAACTTTAAGGGAAAGTTATTGGTGTTGCCGTGGGTTTGGCTGTTGTGTGGAGCTTGGGAAACAGTGCAATTTGTGCTTCTATCTCTACTTCGTGCAGTTACTCCTTACGTCACAGGTGCTGGTGCTGGTGTCGCGTGGGGGTGTGTGAGAGCACCCCCTTGGTGGATTGCACTTACCAGAAGGAATGATTAAATGCGCAAGTAATTGATATCCTGGACGTCTCTCCCTTCCAGTCATCTGGACCTCATGCGTGTGTTGAAGACAGAAATCCCAACAGTGCAGTATTGTAGATGTTAAAAAATTTATTGTACAGAAATATAAAAAAACTCACAATGAGTCAAATAAAATCGTTTTTTAAAAACAAGTCTCTTGCTCTACGCGTTTCACCAAGAACTCTCAGCTTCCTCAGGAGCTAGTAAATGTACTTGTTAAGTCAAAAATCCTTTAAGAAGTATATTAGTTAAGTACATAGAGCATATGAAGTGTCAGGTATGAAGACTCAGAAGTTAGTTAACAAAAGACAACTCTTATAACTTGCTCATTTAGACACCTATTGGGATTGAGAAAGACAGTGCCCAACATAGCCAGAAGCAGAAATGCAAAGTGTCATAGTCAGGAGTCTGGGGCAGATGCAGGCAGCAATTCACCAAAGGCAGGGTCATTTCTAGGTCAAATAGCAGGGAGGCAGCAGACAACAGGGGAAACCTCAGTAACAAAATCAAGCCAGAGTTTAAAAACAGGAGATCAAGCAGAGTAACAGAATGCCAGTACATTTATATTAGTTCCATTTTAACTGATCAGGTGCCATAAACAGGAGACCAAAAAGTCAATTGCATCATGATGCCAATGTGGTGACAGGTAGCCACAATGATATGCCATCTGCCTTAATATGCCCATTACAATAAGGTAACTTTATGACCCCTGGCATCAATTCACGGTCTGAAACTGACCAAGATGGCAATGGATATGTAGACCCCATCTGTCCCACATCTAACAGAGGTGCTTCCACAGTGCTCCACCCTTGCATATGTTGAAATTTATGTAAAGTATTGTGCCACTGTACAAGGACAAGCTGTACTTCTGTTCCAGTAGTTATTGCTCTGTGATTGTCAGCTGCAACTCAAAAGCTTTGACTTAGAACTTAAAGTTCAGAAAAAGACAGATAACTGTTCTAACATTCAAGCAGTGCCTCAATGCTATCCATACCAATCCAGTGTCTAGACATAACAACTGCATCTAAGTAAATATGAAAGAAGCAAAAAAAAATAAAAGATCTATGCACATTCCCTGGCCCCTTGTACTTTTAAAATTTATATTCTGTACAACTATATACATATGTTTAGTTACATATTTGTGCTAGAAAAAACATATCCTTGGCTATTGCCTTACAAAATCAATACTTTATTAATTGTGGAGGAGGGAATGTTGTGGGTACTACTTCCACATACATGTTTGATCTACCCTCCTACAGACAGCATCTACTAGTGCCTTTATCTTTTGGCCCCTTCTCACAATTAGACAGATAGAAACATATAGATATTGCACTTGTTTCATCTTCTCCCATTAATAATCCTAGGCAGTTGAGGGGGTTAACTCCTCACTCCAGACAATTGTATACATGGCATCCATAAAAAGCCTTATAGCTTCCCCCACTCTAATGATTGTTATATAGTGGTGGTATTCTAAGTAGGTGTATCTTGTTCTGGGTTTTACTGTATACACTTGTTTTACTGTTTTATTTATTAAAACTGGCATTTCTCATTTGCTTGTTTTGATCCCAGTTTCTCTGCAAAAATTATAAATGGATTTACTGTGACCTCCCTTACTGGGATTCCCTGTGGAACTTTGCTTCAGTGTTTTCCCCACAGCGTCACTATCTATTCCACTCAGTCTATTCCTTTGCTGCACACTGCCAGTCTCTGTTAGCATAAGGCTTGCTGTATCACATTTAAATTACATCATGGAATTGTCAATTGCATCAAATTTTAGACTAATCTGATTTGAAGTCTTTTCACAAAGGCTGAAAAAATGCTAAGGTTTACACTCAAGGGAAGCATAATAATGTTATCTTTTTATTAAATGCTATGGCCTATTCCGGAATATGCAATATGAATATGAGCATAGAGCTAGTTGGAATTCCAGATATTTCCTATAGTGCATAAATATCATTCTTATTATATTTTAAATATATAATTTTTATATATAATTTAACATTTTTGGTATTTTATTGGTTTTCAGAGAAAAAAACGTAATTAGTTTTGAAGAATATTAATTTTTGGTGTATTTCTTTTTTTTTTTGCTTTTTATGGCAACTGCAGAATTTTTAAAGATATTTAGATTTTTTTAAAGGCCACTATTTTATATATATTTGTGTGCTTAAGCCACTTGTCAGTTTTCAAATATTTTAGGTTTTTTTTAGAGGTCTTCATTTGCTGTTGTTGTGACCTATAGTATATACAGAAGCACCCACCACCTTTCCTATTCTCTGACTCATGATCCTCTTTAGATCAAAACAGACAAAGTAATGATGATATAGGGTATGGAGGAAGTTTCCTATATGCTGGGGAAATTATGATGAAAATGAGGAGGCATATGATGCTGATGTCGTGGACACTTTGGACACTTAAAATGTGAAGGAATAAATCAGTTAAGTGCACAAACAGCAGCCAGCCTAAAGTTAAAGAGCATTATTTACTGAAGCCCAAATAGTCACATAAAGCTGTAAATTCCCATCTATTCTCCACTTCCACATGCTCACTTATTGAGCAAAATTTAAGGAGAGGAGTGGTGTGTGTGATGTGAATGAGACTAAGTGAACTGAACCAAATTCACCTGTTTGACTTTGCCATTTCAGACTGGTAAATTGGGGGTTGATGGCAGGGCTCAAATGTTGTGTAAGGTGACTATTCATTCAAAAGTGACAATAGCAACTGCGGCTAAGTGACAACATGACCTAGGGACAAGGTGACATAGTAATAGAATAGTCACAGAACACAGTTAGTGGGATATGATGAGACTGATGTCATTGCCCTTCACTTGTCAAATTCACCTCACTCCACATGACATCATTCTACTTCTATCCGCCTTACTATACCACACTACGCATCTGACAGTACTTGCCGCTGTCCACCTGTTAAACAAGCATATTCTCCATAGTCAGTAGTGAGCAGTGGATTTGCGACTGTTTTGGTGATGTGACTCGAATTGTAGTGAAGTGAATTTAACAGGTGAATTCGCACTTTAGTGAGTGAGGCTCAAAGTCTTGCCTAAAGCCTATAGGTAAGGATAAAGATATTGCCGCAAAAAACAAAAAAAAAAAACAAAAAAAACTCCACCTTGCTTGTTTTGGAATATAATTATCCTAAGCTTGATAACTACAGTCAAGCAGTTTATTTCATCTTCAAAGCCATAGTGGGTTGGGAAAAATGTAGGGGTCTTGGCACTCCCTGGTATGGCACTTGGAGTGGTGCTCCATTCAAGCTGTCAGCAGGAGTTTATATTGTACCATCAAACAGTCCAGCCTCTAAAACTGGCAGTATTGCACACACACTATACTCCTAATCATCTGCCTCAGAACCCCTGTCCTGGAAAGTTCTTCTTTTCCAGTGGTATTATCCCAGGAATCATTGGGACCCATGTGGTGGTTTGAACACTTTCTGAACACAGAATACAAGGGTATATTTGTGACTGATATCTCTAGGTAGCTAGCTGTGACCTTTCTGCTTATGACACAAATTACTGCTTAGTGCCCAGTAAATGTATTTAGTTAAAAATAAAAAAAATAGGCATTTATTAGTTATTTTTGAATTTTTTGGACACGTATTCTGAAACCAGTCTGCAGATTTTGCTTGAAGTAAAAAGCTGAAAAGTTTGAAGTACCAATGCTAAGTGGAGATGCTAAAGTAAGGAAAGTGTTTAGAAACCTTTGCATTAAAAGGCTACGGAATTTCTTTTCCTGCATCTACTTTTTCTGCACTTGTTGTAATGTAGTGATATGCAGGAACAGTCAATGAAACCTGAAACAAGCATTTGTTTATGTGCCGACTGTGACAGGGCACTAATCCTTAGTCCTAATGGACAAACCACAATGTAATGATGGAACTAAGTTGCTTTTCGTAGAATCAGTTTATTAATTGAATGCTCAGATTGTGCTGCAGCTTTAGTCAAGTGTATAGGATGTAATTTAACAGGGACTCTAAAATGAATTTACATCTTAGCTAAAATATGCATTAATGATATAGAATGATTGGCAATGCCCTGCATTTCATATATGTTTAAATGTTTGTCTGGAAACATTTTACTTTTTGTGTATTTAGGGATACAGTACTTCTGTAACTAAAAAAAAGAAAAAAACAAACAGTACAAATGAAGAGATATCTTCTGCAAGTACTGCATAGGAATAAATGCCAAATCAATCAAATTAGGAATGTTGTTGGTTCTTCAAATTCACATAGATAATATTCAATGTGATCCTTCTGCATTAGGGGTACTGCTGTGGGAGGACCTGTCACCTCAACGCACAAAGAGGGTGCCCATCTAGCCAGTTACATGCAGAATTTTGAATAATGACCAATGAAAAGGATAATTTATTGTGCAGTTATTAATTTAACTGGGCAATTAGCAGTGTAACATGGTCATGTAAAACATTGCACTTATAAGTTTTTGGGCCACATTTCTCAGGCTGTATGGTTCCCCATCATTTCCTGTGGCAACCCTGCCATTTGATAATATGCCACTTATATAAAATGTGGTAACTTTTACTTTTTGGGCTTTCTATAGCACTTCACGAATATGCATTACCTACATTTCTACTAAATACAGTGGAAGTGTGTAAGGGGTTTGTTAATCCAACAGATAAAAGATGTCCACCATCAGCAAAGTAGAAATGAACAGAAAATCATAAATTCAACTTCAAGGCAAGCACTGTATAGGAGTAACTGTAATGTATATCCAAACGTGACATATTCTATTTTTTTTGTATTGACGGTTTTTTAATTGACTGATTATACATGATTTACTTATAAGATAGAAATAATATTCTTGTTAGTGTCATGCCTTCAGCAATGTTTTATTCATGTCTGTAATTTTACATGTTTATTTCATTGTTTGCCGTTCCATAGAGATGTATGGTAATGTCTCCCTCTAGTGACCTTCCTATTCACATAGCAAGCAGTCTAGTTTGAACAGATTTAGCATTTTGCTAAAGCTTCCTGTGAGCCACCATAATTCCAACTATGAACCAGGAAGTTATCCCCCTGAGGAGCTATATTTGCTATGTGTAGTTAGCCAATAGCAGCATCCACTCATCTGCATCCATCAGATTGTGGTACACATATGTATATATTTCTGCATTGTACTGTTTATTATGCTGCTTATCATATTACTTAGTAAAGTCTGATTTGCATTCTTTGTGTTCCCAAGTTTTACCCAACCCAAGCATTAAAAGCTGAATTTGAACCCAGCTCCTGCATCAATGAATTATTCTGGGAGGAGTTTTTCTGTCTGTCAGAATAATAATAATAATAATAGTAATAGCCACTGTTCTTATAAGGAGGACAGTACAATTAGTATTTACATCTAAAATATTCTACATAATGTAATCAAATAATAATAATAATTGGTTTTGTTTCTGCAGAGTTTTTATCAGTAAAGGAATGAATAAACCTATTCAAATTAAAAACGACATATATCCTTTTGGCAGATTGTGTCAAATTGCCGTGATATAGTCACTTCTAATTATATATATTTAAAATAGAAATATAGTCCTTCTAATTTGAAAACTTTAGATTTCACACCAAACAGTTTCTGGTTAACGCATTTTGAATTAACAGTGGACTTCAATAGGTTAAAAGGTGACTCATCGCAGATGACTGGTTATTAAATAATTGCTTGTACATCTACAATAAATAATCACTTTTTGCAACATTAATCAAACTGAATTTAAGCTTTTTTCCCCACTAGTTGTCAAAAAAAGCCAGACAAGGCGGCTTTGTTGAGATGCAATAATAATAACAGGAAAAAAAAACTTCCTCTAGACTATACTGTATCATTAGCATAGCCTTGGTATAATTCTCATAGGGCATGCAAATATATGCAAAAAAAACAATCCAGAGAAAGTCAAAAATAGCAATGAACATTAAAATCACCCTACTTGAATATTGTTTTATGCAAAAGATATATTCACTGTGTAGTTTATTTAAATCGACTAACTTTGGGTATTTCTGTTAATATTTCATAAAATGAGAATAGAACAAAAAGACAGTGAATTTTAATGAGAATTTTGATGAGAATCAAACCATACTTACAGGGGAAAGTCAGGATGTGTGCTTTATATTTCATATGGTCTTCTTAGGAATCGAACAAAACTCGGGGCTTTCTAAAGATCACTACTTTACAATTATTATTGCATTAATGACCAAATGGGTTTCCACCTCTACTGCACTGCTCAGTGCATTTTAATCATTGGTTGAAAAGCCTTGTCTTTCTTTATTCATTGTAAGAGACTTGATAAGATAATTTTTTGCATTGGTTAAAAGACTGTTATAATAATAAAATAAAATGCACATTTTTTTAAGAAAAAGCTCATTGCTTTCACTTTAGTTTCCTTACTTTCCTATACTGTGTCAGTAAATTACAGTATAGAGACTGCATATTCTGCACAGAAAGCCTACATTTCCTCCATATTCCACTTCTAACATTGGTTGCTGGATCTCTAAGGTCTACACACCTGTACTTCTGTTTTAGAAGGAAACAGAGTGTTAGCTAGGTTGAAGAGTAGCACCTGACACAGAGGTGCAAGGTGAGAGGAAGTTGTCAATTTGACTCCTCCTGCTTTCACCAAAAAGTACAGTCAGCAGCCTGTATCTGAATTTGTTCATTATCAGTACCTATGAAGTCCTCCTTTGACTGATTGTGCTGTATTGCATTTACCTCAGCCTATCTGACTATCTGTTTGACTTTGTTCCTGATTGTCTTCCAGATTTTTTTACTGGCTAGCCAACAGACCATACTGCCTGCTTCAATCTCAGGTCATTCACAGTTCTGCCTCAATGGTACAAAATACAGGTGCTCATTTATAATACAAGTTCTGACTGGGTCAATGTTACTAGTGTTGTGATATAGGGGTCAGTATTGGTCCACATTCTCTTTAAGATATTAATTTATGATCTTGTTGAGAAATTGCATAATAAAATTTCCATTTTGCAGAGGATACTATGCCTTGTATAGTAACTACTACAAAAGAGGATATTATTCTATTACAGGTAGATTTAGATATATTGAAGGCTTTGGCAGAGAAGTGTCAAATGAGGTTTAACATAGAACAAAGTAGACAGTTGAAGAGTTAATTTTGGGCATAATGATAACTGTAGTGGTCACTATGATTTAACCCGTTCACCACAATTATTTGCAATCTTGTGCATAAAAATGCAGCTAGTGTATTGCCACAAAGTCACCAATAATGCACTGCATCAAACTACTATCACGTTACAATAATAGGCAAAGTTGGCAAAATGTGTATTGTTGCTGCAATTTGTTGCTACCTAATAAATATATCTCACATGTCTCTTGTAAACTTTATCCATCTACTTTATTTAACTTCCTTGCTTTTAAGCATCTGAGTGAGCAATGAGGTATTTTTCCCAAATCTGCAATTTAACATTATACTGAAAGTTCCAGGCAGGCAAGGTCAGTATACCAAGTAATGACACATTTAGGGGCTAAGGAGGTTATTCACTAAAGTCCGAATTGTTGCATATAGGTGCAAATTCGCCAGATAA
>WMED01001883.1:0-19735 GCA_019650415.1 Pipa parva
TCTAGTTGCAATTTCTGCTTTCTTATCAAGGCATGATTAAAGCCAAAATGAAGCCACAAATAAGTAAAGAATCCTAACAGTATCGAATACTGCAGCAAGGTTAAGAGTTAAGCTTCTCTGCTGATTAAATTGTCTAGCAGGTATCACTTCTTCTCTTTAATTGCTAAGTTTAGATGAATTTCTAGTAGTGATTGTCTAACACAATTCATAATAACCAATCACAAAATGTTATTTTTATTATTGTAAGTGAACTAGATCAGTGGAACTAACTAGTAATTGGTTGCTATGGGTGGCCTAACCTGGATGAAGTTTGTTAATGCATTATCGTAAATAGACTGAAAAGTGTCTTGTTTTGTCCATAAAAATCATTATATTTTCTCAGGGTCATTCAACCCTACGATAACAAAAATTCAGGAAAAATGTCTACCAATTTGCCCTTGCTAAGTGTGACCTTTATATTTGGTTTTGGTGGCATTGTTGAGGAATAAATCTGAAAAAAAAAAAGACCTCTCTGGAGAAAGGATATGAAAATAAAAGCTAGCAGGGCGATAGGAAACAGCTTAATAACACAAAGGTTAAACACCTTGAACTTCTGCCTGTAACTGATATACAGAACCTGAAGAATTGCTGAGCTTTCTCTACTTATTAGAGACTTCCTTTTTCTTGCCATTTGAGTTTCCTGCTAAATAAAACAAAAAAATAAAATATGCTTTTATCCTAACAACAAAGTAATAATCAGATATTGCAGGAAGCTAAACACAGTTTTCTAATGGCACTGGAGAAGCAACTATTTAAACTATGATGTTGTTTCTCCCAGGGTTTGTGAAGTTACACAAATATATGCACATGTAGCTAAGCAGACCCTTTTCTAAGTGAAGCTGGCGTCACCGAGATGCCACTGAACATTGAGCTGCATTGACTACTGCCACCTGTCCACCTTGCAGAAAAAAATAAGTTGAGGGTGTCCTAGTGAGTGGGTGATCCATTCGGCTGATGGCATACTACTTTACACAGGTTAGTAATTCACTCGAGTCCCTGCCCCAGGGGAGGTTACAATTTGATGTTCCTGCACAGTCATACAGATCAGAGGCAAATTAACTTATCAGTATGTCTTGGACTGTGGCTGGAAAAGTGAATACCCAGAGAAAACCCACACAACTAAGGAAGATCATTCAAATTTGCCCTGGGTAGAAGGGAAGTCACTGTGCCACCACGCAACCCTTCGGTTGTAACGTTAATTTGTAAGAAGTGCCTACAATTATTTTGTTAGGCACAACTCTGCCATAATGAACACTACATATGTGGTAATCCGAGCAGTCATGCAGTGGTGTTTATAATTGTATTTCCATGGTGGGTGGGTTGACCTGTGAGTTGGGATCCCTGGTTTCACTATATTTTGTCTTAAGGCGAACCTGCCAGGGATATGGGGATTAAACATTATTTTGATGATGATAATATGCTAAAATTATCTTTGACAACAGACCTTGTTGTCTTGTGCCCTTTATTGAATATGTGTTCTTGACAAAGGGCATAAATAGTGAATCTGAGAGCAGTTGGTGCTATAATTGCCTCATTAGGTAAGCGGGATACCACACCTTAGAGATCAAAGCTAGACTGGGGATTAGCATACCCTGTTTTTTATGGTATATATTGTAAATTGAGTGCTGTAGATAGGGGTAGTGTAGTGGTAGCAACAGGGAGTTATTCCCTAAAGTCCCAATTGTTGCGTTTCGATGAAAATTTGCCAGCTAAAGACAGTTGCAATAGGCTGCTACTGTCGCAGTCGCGTCTTTATAATGAGAATATTGTCGCAGTCGCGACTTTATTATGGGAAAATTGTCACAATCTTAACTTTATAAAATTGTTGCGACTTTACAATGGGGAAATTGTAGCAGATTTACTATGGGAATCCACTGTTATTCAGTTTAGTGAATAACCCCTTTTGTATGTATACATAATTTTATTTATAAAGCGCCACATATTTACGCAGTGCTGTACAGTTCAGCAATACACATTTAATACAGACATGGGAAAGGTGCATTACACAACACAAGTATAATATCACAAGGATACATCACTTTAAGTGCTGGGTTATGGTTGATGCAAGAGGTTGGAGGTCCCTGCCCCATAGAGCTTACAATCTAAATGGGAGGAAGACTTACATACACAGAAAGAAGGGTAATAAGAGCTGTAGCAATGTACTGAAACACAGGTCAGTAAATACAAATAAATAGGTTAATAAATACAGATATTTAGCATGAATAACTAAAGATAAAATATATACATAAAGCTCAGAGATAAAAATCAGTGCTAGTACTCCAAAGGTATGTAGGACTTCAGTTTGGTTTTAAAAGTGCAGAAGGAATGTTCCTGGTGAAGATAAAGGGGTATAGAATTCCAAATGTGGGGGGCAGAGAGATAAAAGGGTTTAAGACGAAAAAGGGCATTATTAGTATGTGGAATGCAAAGCTTGTTTCTCTCGGAGGAGTGCTGTTGACATTGAGGAAAGTACGGGCATATGAGAGAGGAAACATAGGGAGGGGCAACAGAGTGAAGCGTCTTAAATGTTAAAAGGAGAACGCTGTAAATGATTTGTTTGTTTATGGGGAGCAGGGAGCAGAGAGAGATTAAGAGGAAGGCTGTCCCCTCTGCGGATTGAGAATTCTGCCAGCAGAATTTAGAATGGACTGGAGCGGGTTGAGGTAGGACGCTGAAAGGCCAGATAGAAGAACATTGCAGTAGTCCAAGCGGGATAGGAGGAGAGCATGCATGAGGGTGTTAGCAGTTGAGCAAGAGAGAAAGGGGCGGATCTTGGCAATGTTAAGAAGGAAAAATCAACAGGTTTTAGCAGTGGAGATGTGTTTAGTGAAGTAAAGAGCAGTGTCAAAATTCACCCCAAGACAAAATACAGAGGTTACAGGGTTGATATTCGCACCATCAACTAGAATGGAAAAGGTAGGAGCTGGCCCAGGTTTGGCTGAAAAGATAATCAATTCTGTGTTGGAAAGATTTAATTTGAGCTGGCGCTTGGCCATCCACGAGGAGATTGCCAAGAGACAGCTGGAAATTAGAGACTGTAATTAAGGTATTAGCAGAGGAGCGGATAAGTAAATTTGGGCATCATCGGCATACAAGTGATACTGACAACCAAATGAATTAATGATATCACTCAAGGAAAGAGTGTACAGGTAGAACAGGAGGGGTTGGAGGTTGAAGGTTGAATAGGTTGGAGGTTGAAGCTAGCTGGCGTACAGCAGGCAAGTACTGCTTTTTTTCTTTAGAACAGGAGGGGGCCAAGGACAGAGCCTTGGGGCACCCCACTCTAAGCAGGTCAAGAGAAGAGGTGCCATTAACATGGGAGACAAAAAAGGAATGATCAGAAAGATAGGAAGCCATCCATGAAGCAGCATGATTACGGACCCCAAGCTCATGAAGAACTTGAATAAGAAGGGAGTGATCAACAGTGTCAAATGCAGAGGAAAGTTCTAGGAGAATTAGAACAGAAAAGTGTCTCTTGGCTTTGGCAACCTGGAGATCATTTGCAAGTTTACACAGAGCAGTCTCTGTAGAGTGCCCTGGCCTGAAACCAGACTGCAGAGGGTCCAGGAGACAGTGTGCATGCAAATAGTTAGTAAGGTGGTTACAGGCAAGACATTCTAGAACAGCGGTTCTCAACCTGTGGGTGGTCGCGAGGCCATCCCACGGGGGTCAAGAACCGCTCCGACACCCGGAAGTGCCCGCAGGAACCCTTCTTATAAGGGTTCCTGTGGGGTGACGTTGGCCGCAAACGTCCCCACGTGACGCGTGTATGTGATGACGTTTCGGCCGAACGTCACCACGTGACATGCGTACGTGATGACGTTTCGTCCGAACGTCACCATGTGACGCGCGTACGTGATGATGTTTGGCCGAAACGTCATCACGTGCGGTGTGGTGACGTCAGCGCAGGGGGTCGCCATCAGAAAAAGGTTAAGAACCGCTGTTCTAGAAGTTTAGAAGTCAAACTCTACATGCACATGGTTCTGCTCTACATGCACATAATCCAAAATGTTAACATTCTTTAAGTATATTTTGTTTGGAACACCCTAGGGATGGAACTTCTGGGAGGCGTGCCCCAGTGTATGTTCAGGTTCCCTTTGCCGGCCACTCACTACAGGAGTCCAGCCACAGGCAGTTAAACACTACTGAAAAAATTAAACAAGAAAAAGTCAAAGAAATATTTGTATTGTAATAAGAAATAATAATAAATTGATGATTATAGTCTACAGATTATTTTTTAGCAGTTATTTCTATAAGTACTCTCAATAACATTGTCGCTGTGCACTACACACTTACCATATGCCTGTTTGTTGTTATCTTTTTGTTTTTTCTCTTTTAATTAGTGAGACTAGAATGGAATTTTTTTTAAATAAAGTTCTTAATTCTAAGGTATGAAAGAAAGGAACGCATAGTCCTGTGCTCTACCCTGTTCATTAATTAACCATGTTGCGTTCTTGCATTTTGAAGCATCAGATTTTGGAAACATATTGATCACTCCAGTACTGAGGAAGGTTTATCAGGATTTTTAATTACTTTAGAGGCTATTAATTAGACTAAGTGGATTGAGTCAATCAATGTGTTTGTTGAATGTAGAATTAAGGCAGATTAGGGTGAATAAAGGAAGAAGGACATTGAGAATAATTTGGTATACTAGGGTAGTAGAGATTAGTGAGCACAGAGTTATGTCTCTACTAATTACTTTATAACAGCGACTATGTAAAGCAATGAGACTAAAGACTATGATAGTTTTCTTTAAGGACCTGATAACAATTATGCTATCAGTGCAAGGTCAATAAACATTACTACAGGAGGCCTAAAATAAATAGTTCAGACTCTCTTCCATTGTCAACGAAAATATACACTCATTTGTTAATTTCGGCCTTTTCGCATTTATCCCCTGTAGATCTCTGCTATCAATATTTGTCAAACGATTTTTACCGAACTGATTGAGTTTTTCGATCGGATTTTTCTGCGGAAAGGTAGCCATGCTTTACATGACTAGTATAGAGATACCTTTCCATCAAAAAATTAAAAATCGAAAAACTCGATTGAAAAGTTTTGATCAGTGTAGGAAATGGAAGTGATTATGGTCCATTTCCTACCAACAGAGTGTTTAGCCATAAGTATGGCCTAATATGTAATTGTTAGGAATGTAGTGTAGTTATGTATTAATGTAAAAGTAATATGATTCCTGTTGCTATGGCTGGGAGGCAGATTACCCAGACTATAAATAGAAGTGTTCAGGAAGTGGGAAGTGTCTTTAGTTCCAGGCCCTGCTCCAGGTTGGTCTATAGTCCAGAACCAAAACCTCTGTCAAAAAATCCAAACCAAACAAAACCAAAACATGGTTACTGATCTCAATCCCAACCAATACCAAAAGCCAGGTATCCACATATAGGCCCTGGGCGAAATTTATTAAAGGTGAAATGTCCGCCCAAAGTTAAATTCTTATCGCTCGGTAAAAATAACGCGGTTAATAAATTTCGCCCAGTATTGAGTTAATGCTTGGTTATACTGATGTCTAAATAATGTGCAATAGATATAAACAGTCACAATTCCTGAATTATCCAGTCTCCACCATTGTGATCCCCCTTCTCATTCTGCACTGACAGAAATGAACCCAACTCTCTCCACTTCATCCCTCACACTTCCTCCATCCTGGTTACTGACTGATCCTTCACTATACCTACTCATACTGGGCCAGGCAAAGCACTTAATGGCAACCCCGTGATTGTAAGCTTATTCTGTTTATTATTTGCATTCACCTCGTTTTATTAAGCTCCATCCCCTTAATAGAGTTATTCATCAAAGTGTGAATTCACCAAAGTTAAATTCATGAATTTCATTGCTATTTACCTTTACTGACAGCAGCCATGTTGTTAAAGGACTAAAGATAAAAAAAAAGCCATATTAAAAAAAAATACCTTATTATGTTCAACTGATGCAGTCACAGCTTCAGCTGTGCTGTAATTTCTCTGCACCGAGGCAGACTTCAGCTGACACGGGAACTAGCGCGAAGCTCCACCCCTAATGCAAATGAGTGTAAATATCATCACGCTCATTGCGCTTCTTAGTTTTGTTGGTGAGAGGAATACTCTCATTGGGGGCGCAATGAGTGTGATGATGTATATGCTCTTTTGGACTGCCGATTCGACTAGGTGGGAAAAGCTTTGTGGTGGCTGCTGTACCCTCCTAAACGCTGTGAAGTCTGCCTCGGTACAGTGAAACAATAGCGCGGTTCAAGCTGTGTCTGCAACGGTTCAACTTACTACACTATAAGGCAACTGTTCTCAACCTGTGGATCGAAGGGATCAAACAATGCTCTCACAGGGGTCGCTGAACACGCTGCTACACTACCTATCTCCTGTAGTGTGCGCAGGTCTCTTTATATAGGGGTACCTGCGTAGTGAGGTCACGCTCAAACATCATCACGTGACATGCATATGTGATGACATCACGCATGAATGTTATCACGTGATGCTTGACGCAATGATGTCACTAAGTGCACGTTGGCATAATGACATCATTGCCGGGGTCGTGGATCAAGGTGAGTTGAGAACCACTGCTCTATGGTATTTTTTTTAATATGGCCTTTTTTTAATAACGTACACGGCTTATGTAATTGGGCCCTAAAGCCCAATTATGAAAGCTAAATATCATACTTAAATATTCACTAATTATAATTGTACTGGAAGTGGTTTCTTTTTTGGTGTTCTTTTAACCTTGTTGTGAATCAGAAAATGATCTGTTATGATTAATGGTTAAATGCATATTGTTTGTAATAATTTGAATGTAGTTTTCATTAGACGTTCTTTAAAACCATGCTGGCACATAGGATAATTCCTGTGCAAACAGCCCTTTATTGGGATTTTTGACATTATTACACAGCATATTCATACATCCCTCTTTTTATCTGCCATACAGAGGGATGCTCTGAATTTGTCAAGCAGTGAATCAGTCTTATCTGAACAAGGGATATTAAGCACTGGGGTTCAGGGGTTCTCAGGTGGGTTCTGGAAAACTTGGTTATGTCATAGAACCCTGTTTCACTAAGGGGGTTATTGACTAAAGTCCAAATTGTTGCGTATAGGTGTGAATTTGCCAGCAATAGACTGCTACTGTTGGTGACAGATGTTGGAAGCTGTAACAGTACCAAAGATTAGTCACCAAAGAAGGTACTCCCTCCTGCTCCTGTGAAACTACAACTCCCAACATCTTAAGTGGTTGGAGGATGGTGGAAATTGCAGTTCAATAATAGTCCAGGTGCAAAAGTTGGAAACGAATGAATTATATTTCATATCGGTGCAGTAGAATTCAGCTCTAGTTAGCCTTCACCCTTTGGTTATGTCCGTCCCTGCAGGTCGGAAATACTGCATCTTGTTAAGTGACACAATGACAAGTCCATTATTCACTAGACAAATGTAGAAATATTGTCTGATAAATGCAACCATGCATTCTTTATAAATGAGCCATTTAGAGGTTGTTTTTTTTTACTAATTAGCATCAAACCACATTGTTTGCTTTAGCACTTACAGGAAATCCCATTTGGTATGTATAAATTTTAGTAAGTATTTGAGAGCTTTTAATTTTTCTTTATTTCGCTTCCTCATTCGAAAGGAAGACAGCCTTTAAATGATGATGTCAGCTTAAATACTCTGGTCACCATACAAAATTAATAATTAGGCAGTATTTCCCAACAAACGTCTAGAAAACAAACCAGTTACATTGAGATCCGACGCTATATGCGTTCTAATGGAATTGATACAGGGACTTCAGTTAACAACCAAAATGACTGATCTATAATGAAAATTCAAGGTTACGTTTAATAGAAGTTATGTCAAAAGTAGCCTTTCCTTTTTCTTTCTTCAATCAGTTAGATCCACAAATTATGAATATCATGAATTACAAGTTTACAAAGATAAATATGCCCTCATGCACCTTGCATATGTTTACATATAAAGCGCTTCTCAGTTACTAAAATCAGATTTGTGTCTTAGCGAACACGCCGGTGAAATAAATCAAATCTATCCAGTTGGAATGTTGACGAAAGTAAGGTATTGGGAGACGCAGCGGAGTAACACCCGTGAGAATAAATGGAAATTCATTCTGTGAATGACTTCTCAGTCACTGAGGGGGGTTATTCACTAAAGTCCGAATTGTTGCGTAAAGGTGTAAATTCGCCAGCTAAAGACAGTCGCAATAGACTGCTTTTGTCGCAGTTGCATCTTTATAATGAAAATATTGTCGCAGTTGCAATTGTACTATGGGAAAGCTGTTACAGTTTACTTTAAAAATTGTCGCGGTCATGACTTTACAATGGGAAAATTGTCGCAGTCGCGGATTTTCTATGGGAATCCGCTGTTTGAGAGTTTGACAGTCGAATTCGCACCTTAGTGAATAAGAGTTTTAAGGGGAGATTTCTAAAATATGAAAAGGTTTTTTGATCACTTAACACTGGAGATACATTGGAGTTTTCATTTTTCGATATTCCGCTATCACCAATAAAACAAAGCTTTATGATGCATTTTTTTTAATTGAAAAAGTTGTTTTTAATGCTATGGGCGAAATGTATTAAAATCGGTAAATTAGCGATATCGCGATATCAATGGCATCAATATCGCGATATCGGATTTTACCGATATCAATATCACGATATCGGAAATCAATGGCTCGGCCGAAATTCAATATCGCGATATCGGTAGTATTGATATCGGTAAAATTCCGATATCACAATATCGATGCTATCGATATCACGATATCAGTAAAAATCCCTTCGATATCACAATATTGCTGCTTTCATTTTTAATAAATTTCGCTAAGTCAGCTGAAAGCTTTATAAATATCTCCCATGTCATGAACACAATCTGAGCTTTTAGAAAGATGTTATAGGCTGATAACATCAGAAAAATACATCTTTCATTTGTATTAGCATGGCATTTATCCCTGTATAGCTTTTTAAATAGAAATCGGGCTTCCTGGGACGCATAATGAATATGCATTCTCCTAAATCAGTGTGAAACTGGCTGTTTGTAGCGGAGCTGTTTTCAATTAGGGGGTTATTAACTAAAGTGAGAATTCGACTGTCTAATTCTCAAACAACGAATTTCCATAACAAATCCGCGACCACGACAATTTCCCATTGTAAAGTGGCGACTGCGACAATTTTTAAAGTGGAGACTGCTATAATGTTTCCATAGTATTATAAAGCAGCGACTGTGACAGTAGCAGTCTATTGCCACTGTCTTTAGCTGGCAAATTCACACCTATACGCAACAATTTGGATTTTAGCCAATAACCCCCCTTAGACTTGTTATTATTTATGGTGCAAAAGAAAATGCCGTGTGGATTATCCCACAGTAAACAATGGATACTATTTTTCCAACTCAGCTATAAAACAGCTAGTGAGACACTGGGAAAACACTAGCATATTTTCCTCTGAGTATTTTCTTTTTTAAAAGCTCCCGGTGAAAATTTGCCGAAAAACACGTATAGATATAAATCTATTGAGATGCCACACAAATGATAGCAGATGATGGTTTCTCGCTATAATTCCGCATGCGTTTTTCCACTGGCAAAAATAAATATCACACATTGAAAGTAAATTCAGTTAAACAGATGTGAGAGAAAAGTGCCGAGATAGTGAAATCACAAACTGGTCTCGTACTGATACGAGAGAGTTTTCTCATGGATAAAATGTAAGAACATACTAATGTAAGAACATACTAATGTAAGAACATACTAATGTAAGAACATACTAATGTTTGCCGGGTGCTGATATGTGAGAATTTTAGCCTGGAAAATTTTTCATCTGCCATTTTCCGCTGGCGAAATGAACGTTAAAAAAACGCCACATTAAATTTGTTGCTGCTTTTTCTCCTGGCGCTTATTTAAAAAAAAAAACAACAACGCAGTGGAAAAATCGCTAGTGTGACCCCGGCCTTCGGTTCAATAGAAAAAACGCGGGGGGTTTACTTAAAGTGAAGTATCCTTGTGATATTGTTTAATGCACTTTTCCCAAGTCTGTATTATATTTGTATTGCTGAATTGTACAGCGCTGCATACATTTGTGGCGCTTTATAAATAATATTATACATAGGTACATCCATAAAAGATAGCTGCTAACATAAGAAGAAAATCAAACACAAAATCATATGACTCAATGCAATAACACTTCATTGTAGGAATAATGTAGACACTTGCCCTCTCCTGGAAAGCCACCACTCCATGGATTTCTAGGGCAAGAGAGGCACATCTAGAGTCATCCTGGCCTCCTGATGTACCCCCCTGTCCAACCCCAGCTCATCTGGACATTCTTATTGGTCCCTATGTGCCACATGACTGTGATGTCACGCAGACACCCCCACTTAAATAATGTTCTGCTTGCTATAACGAAGTTGTTTTTAGCTATTGGCTTCATTAATGCATTTCCATAGATACAAACACAATATAGCATACCACTGTAATAAGAAATGACATACTGCATCGTGTATACCAAATCTTGGCTTTAGTTAATGTAAATCAGTTGGACAGTGTTCATTTGTAAATAAGCTTCGACAACAGCCTTTTCATATCAAAGACTAAAGATACATAAAGAGCTTCATTAGGATTCTTGGCTCCTGTGTGGACTGAAGGGCCGATGTCACCCAAAGACAATCTCTCACAGAGCTCTCTGTGACTCACTAATTGATCTCTTAATTGGCTCAGTCAACACAGTCGTCTCTATCATACAAGCACTAATTGCTACAAGCTTGCTTCTGAAATGTTAAGTACTCTTCCAGGCGAGATAGTGTCTATGATATAGAAGCACGTCTGGATTATTCGGTGCTCCTTTGAGACCGAGAAGGAGTAGCGCAAGTGCAAAGTGCCTATGTATTAGCAGGTGACGGGATCCTGTGGTAATTCCAAAATAAAAAATATATATATTTTCTGAATACAGTTTAAATGAAAGGATAATTAGAGAGAGAAATATATGAAAAAGTTACATGTTGTGGTCTATAGTTACTACAGGTGAAAAGT
Source organism: Pipa parva (assembly GCA_019650415.1). Taxonomy (NCBI): domain Eukaryota; kingdom Metazoa; phylum Chordata; class Amphibia; order Anura; family Pipidae; genus Pipa; species Pipa parva. The sequence goes on from WMED01001883.1 coordinate 11,056, forward strand.
GCTGAAAACCTACAGGGCCTTATTGATGAAAGCCTGAAGGTCGTAGGGGCTTGTTGACTACAGTCTGAATTGTCATGTAAATGTCTAAATTCACCACTTCCCCAATATTCACTTCGACAGTCGAATTATCACTTTGAGAAATAACTCCCGATATTCCCTATTCTGTTATTCAGCAATGTCTGCAACGCAGTGAATTTGCAACCAATTCAAGTGCTGATGATGGTGGCAGACTTAGGGGGGAATTCACCATTCACCGAAGTGAGCTCCGAATCCTTCGGCTCACTTCGCAAATGGTGTTATGCGCTCACTGATGTCCAAAAGAGTCGCCTTGCTGAGACTGGAATCTCTTTAAAGCGTTCGCTGATGTCCGCATGCAGGACATCAGCGAGCGCATAATACCATTTGCGAAGTGAGCCGAAGGATTCAGAGCTCACTTCGCTGAATGGTGAATTCCCCAATTTAAGGAGCACTTTGAATCACATTCCGTGTGTGTGCACTGGTAATTCACCTATTTAGCAAGCCTCAGAGTCTGTCGCAGTAACAAATTAGGGGGTTATTCAGCAAGCTCCGAAGTGAGGCACGTAGTGTTCGCCTCACTTCGGAACAACTGAAATGCGCATGCTGATGTCCTGCACGCAGACATCAGCACGCGCATTAAAGGGATTCCCCTCCCGGCGAGAGCACTTGAGTCTCCTCGCCGAGAGGGGAATCCCTTTAATGCGCATGCTGATGTCCGCGTGCAGCACTTTGGTGAATTCCAAGCAAGTGATATCCATATTAAGGTGGTAGATTGTGGGGAAAATGGTAGCGCATCCAGGAGTAATAGTGAAGCAGAAAGTGTTGCAGAGGGAATGCTATTGGATTTGGGTTTTACAGACCAATTTGGGGCCTTATTTATGAAAAGCCAACAAGTTGCATAAAGCTTTTGATTCGTATTTGATCGCCACATTCCCATGCTCACTTATTGATCAAAGTCTGCAATGTGGCGAATACATGACGTTTTAGGGCAACTACGATAGTTGCCATCTTCCCATTACTTTGTGTGAGCATAAAGTGGTACTTCTACAACTGACTAAGCCAGTGATGGCCAACCTTTCGAGCTCGGTGTGTCAAAATTAATTTAAAAAAAACAAGCATAAATCGGGTGGGGTGTCACTTTGAGAAAAAGTCACAAGCGTGGCAACTCTCCTAATAAGAGCACTGCATGAACTTGATGTGTGTCAGCAAAAATGTCTTGGCGTGTCCCCTCTGACACACGTGTCATAGGTTAGTCATCACTGGACTAAGCGATAGAGTATGTTAAAAGAGTAAATTTGAATAGATGTATTGCTCCAAATTCACCCATTTTGCTTCATCACATCTGAGTGATGCAAGGCTCCCCATTCTACTTCTATTTGACTGATTACACCGCACAATGTATCTGACAGAGTTAGTCGCTGTCTGCTTGTTCAACAAGTCTATTAGCTGCTTAGTCAATAACGAGAAGTGAATTTGCGACTATTTTGTCGATGCAACTGGAATTGAAGGGAAGGGAAATCAACAGGTAAATTTACCCTTCACCTGATCAGCCCCTTATTCCCCTTTAAGCTTGAATGATACAGTCTGAATTATTTTTAGGATATGGTTTTTTAATGTAACCGAGTTTGATTTGAACTGCGTTTTTGTGTATAATGCTCCGTTACCCTTATTGCAGGGATGTGGCCCCAGTGCTCTGTCATTCAGCATGATGGGATGAAACATGGATTATTTTGAAAGCAGGAATAATACACTATACACAGAATAAAGTGCTCCTGTTTATAACAATGTATTTATATTATTCTCCTTTATGTAATATTTAAACCATGGGTAAATGTTTTATAGTCACAAATTCACTTCTCACTATTGATTAAATGGAGAATACACTTGGAAAACAGGCGGACAGAGGCGATCGCTATCACATGCTTGATGTTTGAGTCGCATTGCCAAAATAGATGCAAATTCATTTATCATTATTGACTAAGTGGAGCATAAACAAGAGAGTATAGGTGATTCCTTTTATTGGCTAATGGAATAGTTAGTCAATAAAAAGTATCACCTATACTCTCTTGTCTCTGCTATATCTATGGCTAACATGGTGCATAACTCTACTGACTAAGTGGAGAATACACTTGTTGAACAGACGGTCAATGACAATCACTGTATGATGCATAATGTGGCGTTAGTCAGATAGAAGTAGAATGAGAAGTCATGTGGAGTGAGGCGAATTTGACCAGTGAAGGGCAGTGATGTCAGTCTCACCAAATCCCACTAACTGTATTCTATAAATATTCTATCTACTTCTATATCACTGTGTCCCTAGGTCATGTTGTCACTTAGTTACAGTCGCCTTTGTCACGTTTGAATGAATAGTCACCTTATGCAACACTGGAGCACTGTCATCAACCCCTCAATTCACCAGTGTGAAGTGGCGAAGTCAAACAGGTGAATTTGGAACAGTACACCTAGTCGCATGTGCATCTTCACCCCACTCCTCTACTTAGTCAATATCAGAAGTATCTGTGCACATGCATGCAATATGATGTGAAGCACTCCATAGGATTGCGACTAGTGTAGTCTGAGTTATCCAATGCTGACATTAATGAACTTGGGAAATTATAAAATATCAGAGTTGTCCTTTTGCTTTGGTCCCAAAGTGGTCTTGCTGTTCAAAGGAGAGAGACATTTAGAAACAGGTTGCTTTTTTAGGTAAGATCCATTAACTGATGTTAGTTTTTTGTTCCAATTTAGGGGGTAATTAAGCAAACTACGAGATTACCTCCTGATCCTTTGCATCAGCTCACCGAGACTGTTACGCGCTCACTGATGTTCTACACGCAGACATCAGCGAATGCTTTAAAGGTATTCCAGTCTCGGTGAGCTGATGCGAAGGATCGGGAGGTAAGTTCGCAGTTTGCTGAATTACCCCCTTAATCTATGCCTTTATTTTATCAAATTCAGGACCAAAGTTAGGGTTGCAGAAAAATAACATTCAAATCTGAATATTCCAATCCACCTACAGCTTATAGTCTATACACCAAGCTTCTGTTCAGTCTATAAGAGGTAGAATCCCAAATGGTTTTAATATATATGAATTAAGGGTAGAAAAAAAGTCTTTGGAACCGTATCAAACAAATATAATAATTAATAAACATAGGCAAAGGGACACCTACCGTTTTAGACAATAAGACCCCCTATACATTTAATTTGGTGAGAATGTCACAATAAATTAAAATTTGATTGTATTCTATCAACATCTTTTTGTCCATAACTGGGGTGCTAAATATAAAACATTTCTAGAAATAATATAAAGAGCAAGATGATAACCAGTCTTCTCTAGCACCTTGTGGAGGGTCCCTGATTCTTCCACAGTCTCCTCATTCTTCCCTTCTCTGAAGGAGCAACCTTGATTGACCACTGGTCGACTGTTCTACCTTAAAGCTAGAACCTAAAGTCTAGAACCTTGTGGAGGATCCCTGAATCTTCCACAATCTCCACATTCTTCCCTTCTCTGAAGGAGCAACCTTGATTGACCACTGGTCAACTGTTCTACTTTAAAGGTAGAACCTAAAGTCTAGAACCTTGTGGAGGGTCCCTTAATCTTCCACAGTCTCCACATTCTTCCCTTCTCTGAAGGGGCAACCTTGATTGACCACTGGTCGACAGTTCTACCAGGTCTGGCAAGTTAGAAAGCCCATCAATGACCATTTTCTGAAATTGCCAGTTGATGATTAAAGTAAGTAATCTAATTATTCAGCCCCCAGAACACACCTTGTCTATAATAAGATTTTTATAGCCTGCAGTAAATGTTCTAACTTCCAGGTCTTTAAAATGGAGTTTGGCTTTAAGCATGTTCTGCTGTAAAAATATAATTCTGTTCTCCTTGTACATATTGTAATTTGCCGCACCCAAAATAAAGGGATACTTATTCACTCAGGATCTGCCCTAAAGCACAAAGATAATGACAGTGATTGGCTTGGATTGAAATCTCAGTCACCAACAGCCACCGAGTTCTGAGATAAAGGATTATTAATATAATGAATAGTTAAAGGAACTATCCAGCCTCCTGCATTTATTTTTCTGTCTGTCTCTTATTATTAAATAAATGCTTTTGCAATATACTGTATATATTTACTTATTTCCATCTATTTTCAGTTTATTTGTAGACCCTCCTTCTCTCTCTCTCTAGAGGGGGTAATTCAGAAAGGCGTGAACTCACCTTGCGATGCTTCACCTCCGCTCGCACAGACTGTTATGCGCTGGCTGATGTCCTGCATGCGGACATCAGTGAACGCTTTAAAGGGATTCCAGTCTCGGCGAAGATCGTGAGGCTCGACTCCAGTCGCCTCACGAGACTAGAATCCCTTTAAAGCGTTCACTGTTGTCCACGTGCAGGACATCAGCCAGCGCATAACAGTCTATGCGAGCGGAGGTGAAGCATCGCAAGGTGAGTTCACGCCTTTCTGAATTACCCCAGAGTCTGTCTCTCTCTCTCTCTCTCTCTCCCTTCTTCCACTTCTGCAGCTCCGACTGGAATCATAAGTCAGGAATTTGAATAAAGGTTTGAGAATATGGGCAACCAATTAGAATCCTGCAGGTTTGTAACCCAAGTTCTTCTTTCTGAGAGGCTTATACATTAAAGTTTGAATTTGATTGTCAAAGTGACTTTGCTTTACTTTGGATTACTACAGAAATTTGCTACTCCTTATTCACTAAGGGGGTTATTTGCTAAAGTCCATATTGTTGTGTATAGGTGTGAATTCGCCAGCTAAAGACAGTCGCAATATACTGCTACTGTCGCAGTCGTGTCTTTATAATGAAAATACTGTTGCAGTTGTGATTTTACCATGGAAAATTATCGCAGTCGCATCTTTTAAAATTGTCGTGGTCGCGACTTTACAATAGGAAATTTGTCATGGTTGTGAATTTGCTAAGGGAATCTGCTGTTTGAGAATTTGACAGTCGAATTCTCACTTTAGTGAATAACCCCTTTAAGCGTCTGATTAGCATATTGAAGAAGCGAGCAGAATTGGATGTGGTTTATTGAGCAGTGTGGCTATAAATGCAAAAAAAACCCAGTGAAAATAAGTATATAATATATATTGCAAAAATCATTTATTTAACGTGACAATTAAGGGGGTTATTGAATAAAGTACAAATTGTTATGTAAAGGTGTGAAATCGCCAACTAATGAAAATCACACACTAGACAATAAGATGGCCTACTGTCGCATCCCCAACTTCATTATTGGAAAATTGTTGCGGTAGCGACTTTACTATGGGAATATTGTCGCAGTTGCGACTTTACTATGGGAATCTGCTGTTTAGTCAATAAGGAGTAGAGAATTCAGGGGGTTATTCCCTTAAGTCTGAATTGTTAAGTATAGGTGGGAATTCGCCAGATAAAGACAGTCGCAATAGGCTGCTACTGTCGCAGTTGCGACTTTATTATTGGAAAATTGTCACAATTTCAAGTTTAAAAAATTGGCGCGACTTTACAATGGGGAAATTGGCGCGGATTTGATATGGGAATCCACCGTTTGACAATTTGAAAGTCGAACTCACACCTTAGTGAATAACCCCCTCAGGGCATAGCCACTCGAAGAGATGAGAATTCACTCCGTCAGTCAAATCTCACTTTAGTAAATAACCCCCTAAACACTGGGGCTGGACTGTTCCTTTAAAGAGATTAAAGTCAACAGATTAAATTTAGATTTAGATGAATTTTTAATAAATCAATAATTTGGGTTGTGTCTTGGAAAGCTGAGTTTAGTCAACGTCTTTTTTACTAAAGTAAAAAAATGGCATTTTCCTTTTCTTTACCATTTTTTGTCCATATTTCACTGTTTTTGCCTGTGTTTCACTGCTTTCACAATTTACTAAGCCCGTTCCAGCTTTCTTTAAGTGATACAACATTTCGCCAGGTCGAGGGTGGCGAAAATCCATTATTCCCTATGGAGATAGGTCTGTCAACATTTTCTAAGTCCCGGCGATATCGTTATAAAATTAACATCAATGTTAATTACTGTAATATTAGCGCATCGATATTTACCGATATTAATTTTTATCAATATCAACAGAATTTTTTTTTTCGATCTTCATAAATGAGGGGAATAGGAAAATGCGGCAGAATAAAAAAAACAAAACAATAAACAGATGAAAACTGCGAAAAGCGCGAATACGGGTTTTTGACTTTAGCAAATATGCCCCAGGTATAAATTATCTGTATACAATTCATTTTATTATTTATAAATTTGCATTCAGGGTCATATTTACCTGGGATAAAAACCACGAGACGTCCAAAGTAATTTAGACAATCATTTCTATTTAAGTGAATGACCAATAGATGGCAGGCAAATCTTTTTTCTACCCTAATCACATATATGAAATAGTTATGCACGTACATAAAGAATGTATGCATCAGATCCACACACAGTATTCAGATGTGCAAAGGGCTATTTATTCTTGATTACAGCGCAGCCTCTGTGTACTGCTTGCTCAGCATTTAAAAGCCATTTATTGTAATCAATGTCTACATTTCTTGCCTGTACATCATCACATCAGAATGAATTCCTCCTCTGCTACGTCATGTTTGTATGTATGTATGTATAATTTTATTTATAAAGTGCCACAAATGTACGCAGCACTGTACAATTCAGCAGTACAAGTACAATACAAACAAGGGAAAAGTGCATTAAACAATACAAGTAAAATATTACAAGGATACATCAAATTAAGTGCTAGGTTGTGATTGACACAAGAGGTTGGAAGTCCCTGCCCCAAGGAGCTTACAATCTAAGTATGTTTAATGTTCTTTGCGTTGCTGAACCTCAGAAATCCAACGATTTCTAATGTGAAGGAGGCAATTCAATCTGAAGCCAATCTAGCAGTTCTCAACTGCTGCAAAATAACTTTTTTTTTTTTGTTCTTGCAGACACTTCGCTATCTGTTCCTGTGTGATATCGGCATATTGATCAATCGCAGTAGCAGTATTTCAACCCTCCCCCATGAAGAATCACCCGTAGTATAACCAAGCGTTTTGTTTTCCTTTAAGCTCCTATAAGGGTGTAAAATCTAATTTGTAAAGTCATTACAAGGCCTAGCAGAATTATTTTGCACCAACTGTATCATAGCAAAATAACATGCATAAAATCAATAAAAAGCAATAACACTGTTTGCTATTTTATTTTTTTCAAAGCATGCAAATAATGTAGCATTAAAAGTCTTTGAAGTCATAATTCACTCACGTTATCAGAGTAAGTGGTATATAGGTATAACTGACTGTCTATACAGGTGTATATAAATCCATCTGTACTTGAAATAAAATCAATCTTGCCAACAATTGCTGAAAGATATTGTAGTCAGTGTTTGGAATGCAGTGGCACTCTACTGCCAGTGAGACATAATTTCTGTAACAAAAATAGCAAATCAATTTGGTTCCATGGTGTAAAAATTGTTAGTCTAATGCAATGGAAGAAAGCGTTAAGTGAAAAATTTATAAAGATCATTTTGACCTCGACAATTCGTTTCCCGGTTTATCAACACTTTTCAATGTTATTTTTCAATTCACTGAACTTTTTGAATCTGCCAAGATATACAGGTCTGGAAAGAAAAAATGGCTAATTTCAAATAAACACCTGATATCGATAACTACGTATTTATACAGTGCGGTTCACCTTCCATCGCAGATCGATATCGACTTTATTTTTGCGATGGCAAAACGAATCCAACTGTGGCTAAAAGCCCGGACCAGTTTCCACAAGAATTAATAGGTTTTATCCAGCCTAAAAGCAGAGGCGCTCTTTTTCTCGAAGGAGCGGCTTAATTAGTCCGCAAAAATGGAGATATTAATATATTGCTGATATTTCGCCAGCATTTAAAGTTAAAAAAAAAAAAAAAATTCCATTTTTATAAATATTCCCCATTATAAATCACAAAGCCATAAGCTAAATAAGGAAGACTGCTTGTTAGAATTTTCCCCTCCGCCATCTTAAGTTGAGAGACCATGAAAGAAATGGTGACGATAAGGAAAACTCAGATAAAGAGAAATTAAACTGGTAAGTACCATGGTGAAATACTCGATCATGGCAAATACAGTTAGAAGGCATTGCTAATCATGTCCCCCATATTAGCTCTACCTGGGAACATCAAATGAGGTTTCCTGCTAGATCCTACTGGTTTTTCCATCAGTTGTTATGAATGCCTCTTTCATCTTGGAAATAAAGTGTATATGAAATCATCGTAACGCTATTTATGAAAACATGTTGTATGATGTTTTTCTCTTTATATTGCCTTGTTTCAGAAACGGACTGCGTGAACATAGAGACGAGATTGCGCTGTTTATATCTACACGTAAAACAGTCAATGATGGTAGAACTAATTTACCTTCTAGTTTAAAGAATCAAAGCATGTATCTCGTGTCTGCCATATTCCATTATTAACATGGCCCGCATTAACTGCTCAGAGTAAGTGATAGGGATATGTATAATGAACTGGGAAAAGGTTATAAGTCATAATACCTTCTGTTTTTCTCTATATTCATCATTCATTTGATATCGCTGGCTGATTTTTGTAATCGTTTTGCAAATACTAAGTCATCTCTATCAATGCAAAGCAGGGCTGGGACAAGGTTTCATTGCTCCCTAGGCCGGGGAACCTTCCATCCC
>WMED01001884.1:0-25862 GCA_019650415.1 Pipa parva
CTGTGATGGTATGGGGGTGCATTAGTGCCCAAGGCATGGGTAACTTACACATCTGTACATTCATTCCTCCACTTCTGTTTATATTTTATAAAATCTTTCCTAAAGAAATAGGTAATTGTGATTCTGGTTCAGTTTTACTATTTTTGCATGAATCTCAATGTACACGTTTTGGTTGAAGTAATTATTAATGTATATGACATCTGTTTAAATTTTAAACCAGTATTAAAGTTCTTGTTGGTCTATTAATCTAGGGGTGACTCTATGGAGGGTGAGTTCATATACTTACCAATTTCTGTCTTTCTGCATTGTTGCTTCTTCATGTTACAACTGATCTTCTATTCTTCAATGTCACCTTTGTGATCGCCTTCACTGCCTGCTTCTTGTTAAACGTTGCCAATGGAGCATGTGTAGAATTCTGAACTAATACTGCTCGAGTGCTTGCTCACATCAGTACCGTTGAAGAGGAAGTGTAAATCAGAGAGGGATTGCAGCACTGGAATTAAAAAAGATTAACTGTAAAAAGAAGTAGGAGTAAGCAATGGAGAAAAGAGAAGCAATGGTAAGTATATTATCCCCCCCTTAAGGAATCCCCCCCCTAGACTAACACATTCTTAAATCTCCCTTAATGTGAATTGACACAGACTTTTTATTGAATAAGCAAAGCATATAAAAAATAGAATTTTTAGATTACTTATACGTTATGGCTATAAAGTGTTTCTGTTAATGTTAGTAATACTCAGTTTTCATTATTTTAGATACACAGTGATTCATTAACTTATTTTATTCTATCCTTTAATGGAATCTGACTAGTGTGACTTGTCTGATCAGGGTTATTTTGGGTAACGTTTCTTGGAGTCAGCCTCCTATTAATGCCTCAGCACACTTATCTCCCCTTAAAACCCTTATTTGCATAGACAAAGATCCCAAATAAATTACATATGTGTGGATTTTGTATGCCCATATTTCTTTGTATATTGCAGCTACAGTGAAGTTTCCTTATAGAAGCCTTTCCTTTTAATCCTGAGCCACAAATGTACATAGAAAAGTTATGCCACTCCCAGTACAACACATATTTAATTGTTTGACTATGTTCTTTCTGTTTTAGTATGTTGACTTGGGAAAAAAGTATTTAATTTTTTTACATCATTAGACAAATGAAGTAACATATTTGTTATATCACTTAAATTATAAGATAAAACTGGCACCAAAATATAATTTAAAAATGTTCCTTTTTTGTTACGTGTTTATATAACAATTGAAGATACTATGTTTTCAATTACAATTTTGTTTTGTAGGTTAAATACTTAAAATGAAATTTAACTATTATAGCAGAAAAGTTTATAATCATCACACTTTCTAGATTTGAAAAATCTATTCCAAGTTTAATATCGCAAATGTCAGAGAAATCCTCATTACTATACAAGATAAAAATGTGTATGGAATTTAAATGTCCTAGAACTGTGGACACATTTCCCAAGAACACACATTAAATGTGGTAGGACAATTATTTTAAAGTGCAGTGCATTGTTTAAATTTTTTATGATCATTCAAAGACTGCTGGAGGTTGTTAAATAATTGGGAAGATAAGTTGAGTTTTGAAATCTATAAATCATTAGAAGAAAAAGATCTTAAAAGGAGCCAAGAAGAACCACACAGACATGACTTTAAATACACAACTACTTAAATAAAGTGACAGTGATATATATCTGTTGTCCTTTACTTCAGATGTTATCTATATTTGCTTTCCAGTGTTTCTAATGGAGACAGGTAACAGGTATAATTGTTATATTAATGTTAATTTATTTTTAAAGGGAGCTTGATGTTTCTGATTACATTGGTTAAAATAAACTATATTTAAAAACTATATATATATATATATATATATATATATATATATATGTATATATATATATATATATACAGTATATATATCTGTGTATATTTTTTTTGGAGATAATTGCCTTCAGACTTTTTGGATTTACCATTAAGGTAAACTTTTGATTATTTATTTTTTATAGTTACTTAGAGTATTTATTCCCACAGCTATTTGCAGATGCTCATATATAGACTTATAAAAGATTCTATAGTAACTAATCATTAAGTTTAATAACTGAGCTTCAATGGAATTATGACATGCAGGAATAGAAGTCAGTGGTTTGAGAGGATTAATGCTAATACATGGTTAACTGTCTTTACATGTTTGTAATTGACAGTTTAAGATGATTCCTTTTAGAACATTCACTCCTTTCCTCCCACTTCTTACTGTGAATTGAGACTGTCCTCTGCTGGAATAAATATACAAATAACATGTAGATGCATAAGTCATAAGTTGGCACTATACTGTTTTATGGTATTAGTTTTTTTCACATGCAATGACTGTTTGACAGTTAGGGGCGAAATTTATTAAATTCGAAAAAGCCGTTTGCGCTTTTCCAAATTTAATAACTCGGGAGAAGGCTTTGAAGTTTCTCCCAGTAAGTATTGTGAGATTTGCATCGTGTGATACTTACCATGAAAAAATTTTTTTATTGGAAATATACATGGAAAGGTAGCTACACTGTATGGCTACCCATTGATATATTTAATTAAAAAATTTTTCTCACGGTAAGTATCACACGATGCAAATCTCACGATACTTACCAGCAGAAACTTCAAAGCCTTCTCCCGATTAAAGTCGGAAAAGCTGAAAAGGCTTTTCCAACTTTAATAAATTTCTCCATCAAATTAGTTAACTTTCAAGTGAACTTATAACAAATTTAAAAACTTCTGATTATATATATCTACATATCAGCAGAAGCTTTTATACTGATGTTTGATGAATTGGTAGATACCCATAACAGCACAGTTTATGCATACTTGATAAGGCTATTCAAAGTTTTCAATGGAGAATACCTTAGAAGATACAAGGCTTATAGTAACTTTCAATCATTCTGAATGTACTGTATAGGGAAAACAGTGGAGCATATGTAGGAGGCAAAATGCTGATTTACATAATACTACATTAAAACCTTATTTAGTTTCACTGGTAAAACATCATTTCCACTAGTGAAAAACACATACTGCCAGAAATGCTTATTTTCTGAGGAGAACTGACTGAATGCTACCTCACTGGTTAAATAATTAATGTTATTAAAACATAAGACATATTTATTAAAGTCTAACATGTTTTTTTCAACTAGTAACTGCAGGAGAAAGCCTATATTTAATGATATCACTGTTTCCTCCTGTGTATTAAGCTGTTATTGGTATTGATCTGTAATGGAAAGGACCCTCATAGAAGCGCATTGCAAAGTGTGCCCCTGTTAACAGATTGATATTTATTGATAACTATTTATTTCAATGGGGAAACATTTTTATCCTTCCTTTGTAAATAAGGGAAACAAAAATTGACAGTGAAATGGGGTGAAACCAATCAATACAGTATGGTCTAATTGGTCTTAGTAAATATGCTTCATTAATGTGTGAAAAAAACAATGTTGCAGTTTGCTATTTTATATGTTTGCTACAAAGATTATTTGTGCAGTGTTTGACATTTATTGAAATAAAAAATTAAACTGGTCAAATGCCACCTTGGTGATAATATGCAATAGACTTGTTTGTGCTTCTACTACTCAGAAGTCAGTGCTTACTAAATTCATCCTCTATAGTCAATGATGCTTGTATGTACAGAGACAATTCTAAATTCTGACTGATATTGATATTGAACAACACCCTATTAATTTTGTTTTTGTTTTTGTATTGTATTGTATATTTTTATTTATAAACCGCCACAAGGTTACGCAGTGCTGGTCAATCCAACAGTACAGTTATAATACAGACAAGGGAAGTGAGTAACAAAGAACAAGTGAAGTAAATTACGAGCATATGATCAAAAAAATACATCACTCTAAGCGCCCGGCCATGATTGAAATAAGAGGATGGAGGTCCCTGCACCATAGAGCTTACAATCTGAATAGGAGGAAGACCTACATAAACAGATAGGAGGGTGACCAAAGCAGTAGCATAAAGTGACAGTTCATTTGTCTATAGGTGCCAATTTAAATAAATTGTGAAGGAGACTTTTAAAGAAAGAAGGAGATTATTCTAGTAGCAGAATTTAGAATAGACTGGAGTGGGGAAAGATGAGAAACTGTAAGGCCAATTAGAAGTGCATTGAAATAGTCCAAGCGTAATAAGACAAGGGAATGCATAAGGAAAAAATTACATTTTTTAGCAGTGGTTGCAATGTGCTTAGAGAAGGAAAGAGCAAAGTCAAAGATCACCCCAAGACAACATGTAGAAGTAACAGGCTAATAATGACATCATCAAATAAAATGGGAAAGGAGGGAGCAGGACCAGGTTTAGGTGGGAAAATATCAGTTCAGTTTTATCAAGATTTAGTTTGAGATGGTGCTGGGCCATCCAAGAGGAAATAACCAGGAGACAATTAGAGATTTTAGTATTGACTTCAGGTGTTAGTGCAGGGGTAGATAAGTAAATTTGGGTGTCATCCACATACAGGTGGTATTTAAGACCAAATGAGCTGATGACATCACCCAAGGAAAGCGTGTACATGGAGAACAGGAAGGAACCAAGGGCAGAGCCTTGAGGCACCCCCACATTAAGTATGATAGGAGAGGAAGAGTCATTAGCACAGGAGACAAAGAAGGAGTGATCAGAGAAGTAGGAAGCAAGCCAAGACACAACTTGATTACGGACACCAAGCGCATGGAGAATCTGAGCAAGTAGGGAGTGATCAACAGTATCAAATGCAGATAGGTCCAGGAGGATAAAAATAGAAAAGTGTTCTAGAGATCATTTGCAAGTTTGCAAAGAGCAGTCACCATAGAGGCTCTGGCCAAAAACCAGACTGAAAAGGTTCCAGGAGATGATGGGCATGCAAATAGTGTTTTGTGTGTTGTTTTATTTTGCTTAGATAAGTCTGCTGGATTTGTTTCCTCCTCAAAGAAATGTGCTTATGGTAGCAACATGAAACAGCTGTTTAAGTATTAGACTTTCAATGGGACTTCAGTTTTCTGTATTTGTTTTTTTGTGCTGTGTTCTATTTGTATGGTATGTACCAGATAATGAAGTCAAATTCTATCAGTATTTTATTTAAAGCCTAAAACTTGTCCAGAATATGGCTTAATGGATATGTCCATGCTGAGTCATGTCCTCTAGAATCCAAATCATCCTGCACTGGGATAATTGTTTTACCTACACTTAGGGATGATTTAGGATCTATACATTATATATTTAATACATTTCCCTCTATTAATAAAATCAAAGGATTTGTCATATACTGTACACATCAGTGCTAATTTTTTAATACTTACAAAAGTCAAAAATGTTTTCACTAGTTATGGCTGGAGAAACAGTCTGTTTTTATCCATGTCTCTGTTTTGCCTATTTCCAAAGTTTTATAAAGAAAACTTTATTGCCCAAAATTGTTGCCTGCTTGAGGCTGGCTTGAGGCTTATTCCCCATGGAGCTGGTTCTGTCACTTAACCACAGTCAGTTGAGAAAGAATGTTGATTTTACTATATAATGGAAGGCGACCCTAATAGAAAAACACTGAAAAAAGTACCACTATCAACTAATCGATATTTATCGTTTACAATTTTTTTTAGGGAAAACATTTAATTTTTTTTTTTATAAATCAGTGGAATGGAGATTTTAATGAAAATTAACAATGAAACAGGGAGAAACGAATCAAAACTGTTGAAATTGCCTTAGTAAATATCCGTATTTTATGAAAGGTCTGCATATCTTATAGTCTAAGGAAATTATTAAATATACTTTATATTAAAATAGCTAGTAAGCTATTAGGGGAAAAAAATGAATCTCCATTTTATTAATCAAACTGTTCATCTTTATTACATCTTCAAATACATATCAGGTAACTAGGTTTCCTTAAGTGTCATGGTATTATTTTATTAAACTTCAATTTTTCTTTTCTTCTTCAAGTATAATAACTTAGTCTATGAATATGAATGCTTCTCTCAGATTTATTCCCCTGGCTCCTCAGTGAACATTTCATGTTGTCTTATAAAACATGATAAAGCATTCTGCTAGACATAATATCACAATAGTACTATCGAGCACAAAAAATTCAGCCTGTATATGCTACAAATGAGGAATCCTTAGAAGCTAATTCCACATAGATCTATAGAGATAATGCAACAGACAGGAAGGTGAGATTATTAACATAGCTACAAACAATACTCTCCAGAAAAGAACCTAGAATTAATGACAACGAATAGTTTATTTAACTTTTACAGAAGTATTTTTGTTTGCAGTGAATTGCAGCTTCTTCAAGGAATCGAAATGTATGGTATTATTAGAAAATGTATATTTTACCTATTGAGTTTTTCTTTAGTCCCACTCAAGGAATTTTTTTTTTCTTAGAAAGTTCAAAATGAATAATAATCCATAAAGGGTAACTAAATACTAAGATTTTTTGTTATTTGTTTTAGAATGTTGAATTAGCGATTATTTCTCCATCGTATTAAATGATAAAACTTCTTGCCGCTCTGTTGTAGTATGTTAACAGATTGCTATCTAATCTTCCTCAGTGTGCTAGTACATGATTTTAATTATTTCTTTTTTAATTTATTAATATTAAGCAACAAAAGCGTCAGGATATCAATTATTATTAACATTAATAACCTTGATTTATAAAGCACTCTATTATTCTATAGCACAAAAGGATACCATGTAAAATATAAAAACAGACCATGGGACAATGCTAATACCCTGACTCTGTTGCAGCTTACAGTCTAAATTAAGAGAACACATTGGTATGCCTTTTGGGGCAATGTAAATAAGTCACCTTAGTTTAGATCAGAAACCATAGATTCAAAGACTACATAATTGTGGTGGAGTGGAACATTCTAATGTAGTATACTGGTAAATCTCACATTTTACATGCTCAATTATACCAATACTACTGCTTATAGTTAGCAGAGCTATGAGGTGTGGTCAGAGCTCCTCCTGCTGATATGTTAATATATAATGTATAAGATATGTTCTAGAATCTTCTGGGCCATTCCATAGCCTTACCAGAGATAGGCTAACCAATCGGAGTCTATCTGGGAGTTTACCTAATCAAGAGTTTTGGGTGTGTTTGGGCCTTCTGCCATGTGAGGGTTGCAGGAGCTACTCCTCACCTCTACCCTCCTGGTGGAGGGACACCACAG
The DNA here is from genome assembly GCA_019650415.1 of Pipa parva. Lineage (NCBI taxonomy): Eukaryota > Metazoa > Chordata > Amphibia > Anura > Pipidae > Pipa > Pipa parva. The sequence continues at coordinate 7,179 of WMED01001884.1, forward strand.
GGATACCAAGTGATAGAGAGACCTGCCTAAGTTAGCTCACCTTAGGGAGTGAGAGTGACAGGGTAGGATGTATTTACCAGGGTAACTCAAAACCCCAACATGAGAGTAATGGTCTAGGGGGCCCATGCATGTTCTTCTGAGGATGAAGATGCACAGCATAGGAGATGCTGAAGGACAGTCTTAGGGACCAGGGAAGAGCCCACTCAAAGAAGGAAGGCCTCTGGAGTTCCCTCCCAAAGAAGTGGGGTCATCCTGGAATGCCCTTTGAGTCACTTTGCTGCCTTCTGGTATTGTTTGTGGACCAGAGTGGTAACTATGTGTCACTGTATTCTCTATCTATTTGACTATATGTTTACTTGGTAAATTCCAATTAATTATAGCATTACGTTTTTGTTGCCCAACGTGGGGCTCGATGGGTACTGTCTGTACATTTATTTGAGTGTCATTTGGTGCTATTGTATGGCATGAAAGAACCCTGAGACTGAAATGTAGTGCAATTTACAATTACTGTATATAAGAAAAACATGGCTCCTGGGCTCTTCTGTGGTTCTTCTTCCCAGGATACCTGTGTGTTTTGGTGGGAAAGTTTCCCTGCTTTAGCAGCAAACCAATTGTTACACAGAGATGTGGTCTAAATTTGCTGCCTTATGCAAATGTTTACCGAGCCTATAAAATGGACTGGCTATATACTACAGCCATTTTGAGAGAGTTGTTGGAGTTCTATAGAGAAGCATGTGCTCATCTATATTTGTTATTTATCTAGCATTTGTTCTTTATTATGGATACTAAATCAAAACTTACAGTTCCTGAAATGTCACCTAACATGACTATGCTGTACGATACAGGCATGCAGTATTTCTGGAATGGGTGGCTGATGGTGACCCAAAACCTAAATGGCTGTGAGGAGGATTTATCCACAATGTGCCAAATGTCACACTTGCCTACTGTGGGGAAACCTGCACAAGGATTCCAGTTTTGCTAATTGTGGATATTCTGTTCTAAATGGCAGAGTGATGCCCAGAGTTTTTACAACTGGGGTAATATTGTCAACCATCACCTGTTTTACACTACCCTTAGGGATTTGCCATATGGTTCTAAGAGGTCCCACTGAGACCTGGACAACCCAAGAGTTTCGCCTGTGCATGTGTCATGTAAAAGAAAAAGTGTTGGTTTTGGGGTCTAGGGATGTCTTTAAAGTGTAAGTAAACCCTATTTATAAAGATTGCCCCATTAAAGTATTGTAAAGTGGAAAAATGCTTAATGAAATCCTCATTCACCTTTTCACTCTGCAGCACTTGTTATCCTTCTGTAAAATATTCCTCCTTCCTGTAGACTATGAGTCCATGCCCCCACCCCTCTCACATTCTCTGTCTTAAAATCCGACTTTGTCCTAGTCAGAATTCAATGCTTGCAGGGCTTGTAGCAGTGAAAAGAAAGTATCAGATTACTAAATATGCACTAGCAGAATGAGTCATTGTGTGACCTCATTAGGGGGGAGGTGACTTCTGTGCACTATACAGAAACTGCAAGTACATATTAATGCAGGAGGAGAAAGGCTGCAGGATTAAGAGGTGATAACTCAAAAACAAAAAATCATTTTTACTTTTCAATGTTATGTTTATGTTCTACATTATAAATATAATATATATGTATAGTTTGGTCAATAACTTTACTTACACTTTAAATATAAACAAACAGATAAATAAAGCTGCATATGTAGATTTCATGATGTCTTTAAATATAAACAAATAGGTAAATGAAGCTGCATTTATAGATTTTCCATTGTCATATACTTTAATGAAAAGTAAAGCAAAATCAAGAACTGGCCCACCAGGAGATTTTGTGTCTTTAAAGTCAAGTCTGTCTCTACCTGTTCCCTGGAAGAGTGGAACAGTGCAGTTGCAGCACGTGATAAGACCCTGGGTACTGACAGGGCTGGACTGGCAATCGGGCATACCAAGCAAATTCCCGGTAGACCGACTGTCTGCAGCGGCCGATGCTGGCAGCTGTAGTGCTTCACCGGCCAGCACAACGGGCAACGTCATGTGCCTTAGGGTAATGTAAAAATGCATGTGGACATCAGTGAGTGCTTTAAAGGGATTCTAGTCTCGGCGAAAGCAAAAGAGTTGCCTCGCCGAGACTGGAATCCCTTTAAAGCGCTCGCTGATGTCCGCGTGCAGGACATCAGTGAGAGCATAACACCATGTGTGAAGTGAGCCGAAGGATTCAGAGCTCACATCGTACAATCCTGAATTCCCCCCTAAAACAATTTATAAGGGACAGATAGGGTTTATGCCAACAGCAACCAGAGGAGATGCATGTTTTTAAAGAGTTTGGGGTTTAATCCTAACCTTATCAGTTTGTCTCAATTGTTTTATAATAATCCTTTAGCAAGGATTAAAATTGGAGAAGAGTTTTCTGATCTTTTCTATCTTGACTGTGCCCCTCTCATCTTTATAATAGCCTTTAGTTATAGTGCGTCCCATGATAAATTAATATTTCCTTATATTGAGGCAGGCTTATTGCCTTTATATTTAGGCTATATAGTGGAGTCATTAATAATGTTTATAGAATTATTTGGGAAATGTGCAGATGTTTCAATTCATTTGTAAAAACAACATTGTTACATATATATAATAAACAGTTGAGATTATAGTTAATATGAATTTAAAAATGTAAATTAGTCCAAAATTTTCAATATGTTGAAATTAAAGTTTTTAAAAAAAATGAGAACATATTTATGTTATATCTTATTCTTTTTTAAATACATTTTATCTTCACATATTGTAATTATATTTACTGATGAACTTAAGAATCATAATACCCAAAAATAATTTTTGAACATTTAGGAAAAGTAATGATCTTAGAAAAGTGGGCAAAATTGAATTAACGAAGTAACATGGTGTAATTCAATATAACAATCTTATTATTGTATATAATATTGTGATATGAGATTTTTTTTACATTTAAATTAGCTAGTATGAAATAAAGAAGGGAGTGCATATCAGTAAATATTATCTAATAAAGCATTAAAATTTATTGCAAAAAATGTGTACCAACCTCCATATTATTGAAGTTAACCGGACATCATACACTGAATTCATATACACTATATGAAAAACTTTGATATATATGATAGGTTTCAGCTTCCCATAACATATACATGTAAGATCTGCAGATCTATACATTTTCATAGGCACAACCATAACAAATGTGAGAACAGTATGCAGACAGAGAAAACACACCTCCCCTGCCCAATGTGTCATGCACAACAGAGAGGGCTACTTTGAGGGGGGGGTCATAATCTCTTTAAATATAAACAAACAGATAAATAAAGCTGCATTTACAGATCTGTCATGGTCAAATGCTTTAATAAAAAGTAAAACAAAATAAAGTATAATTAAACCCTTTGTTTAAGCAGGATATTTAGTTTTGGCATCTAAGCACCCCTGGTGCATAAGCAAGGCATGCAGGGAAATGTGGGTGGTATACTAATTAAGGAACATGAGCATGTCAGTAAGGAAAAGTAGCATTCTGTGATATTAGTGTTGTATTGCAATCCATCTTTGGCACAAGAACTTTCAGATTTGGATTCTATTGTTTTCCAGTCAGTGATGATAAAGGTTGAGTTCCAAGGTAAAGGTTATAGGTAAAGATCAGTTTATATATGGAGCAAATAAAAGTAAAATGTGTTCTGCACCTGTCTTCTGGATCCAGGATAAAATTAGCTCTACACATATCTGAAAATTAGTATACATTAAAATATCTCATACTTTTTGGAAATAAATCTGCATGATTAGACATTGTGCAGTATTGCTGAAAATTATGTCACTTTCCAAATATTACAATTGGAATTTCTAGTTGTAATGATGCAAAAAAAATGTAACATTGTTTTAAATAATACTCCATTAAAAGAAAAAAGAGCCTGAAATGTGTCTAGGAAATAAATAATAGCACAGAGGGATTCATATTATTGTAAAGAAATAAAGCAACAACTAAAATGTTTTTTTGCTTTGTTATTTGTAAATCACTTGACAGCTGATTGAAAATGTTAAAGTAATTCTAGTTTCTTCTAGAATGACTATGGGCTTTAAATTGACTGCCCAAAAATGATTGATGTATCGAACTAAACCCACAACTAACCTGTGAAATCTGCTTTGAATAGCTACAAATTCCCAACAATAACTTGTCGGCTTTAGTCAAAGAAATATAATCTCTGAACTTCTAAAGGTCAAGATTTGCTCTCTGGCTGTACAGCTCAAGTGTAAATGCTCTGTAATGCTATACAGGGTGATTGCTTTGCTCTCTAGACAATGTCAATTTTGTCAAAGTAGTTGCAGATGCAACTCATATTAAGTCAGAATAGTGTCAAGGGCCTCTTTTGAACACTGGCAGATTCAAAAAGAAACTGATTCAAAACCCCTAGTCTATTACAGTCTCAGATCCAAGGAGGGAAATTTAAGGATTATAGTTGATTGGAGACTAATGCTACATTAGATCTGTAATGTTTTCCAAGTCTGGAGACTTTGGAAATGAATTCTCCTGTGTTCAATATGTCTTTTTTCGTCTTAGTTCCCTTAATTAAGGTGGTGCCACCTCAATAACAATATCATTCCCTAGAGCTACTTTGCTTTAAACCATTTATCTTTAGCTTTGACCCTTTCATAATAAGCACAGACTACATCAGTGTAATGAAATGTATTTTCCAAAAACACAATACATTTAATTTAGATTTATTTATATCCACATTTTATTACATTAGTGCAGTGATATAAAGTCATTTTTTTTTCATGTTTTACTACTTCAGAAATGTATCAGTGTATTCATAGTATTTTTATTAGTCCAACATTTGTTTACAGTGGGATAAAATATGATCATTGCAATCCTTATCTCTTTAAAACTAAATATAGGTTAATTATTGGTTTACTACTAAATGAAGCCAGGGAGTTTATCCTTCTTTTAAATGTTGCATATGTATACACAATGACTTTTTATTTCTGATAACAATGAAAAGTCACACTCCCTTAAAAACTCAGATTTGAAAATAGGATGTTTTATAATAAACACGGAATCACTTCCGAGCAAGTATGACAATATTTAACCTACCATTATTTTCTCCAGTAGCAGATACTTTGTTGAAAACGTCCAAGCAATTGCAGCTGGCTACAAATCTAGCAAGATAAGACATTAACCTTTATTAATGTTTCCAGCAACACTTAAGTGGTGGAAAGATTTAGATAAACTCTTGCACAATACCAAAAATCAAACAAATGACTGACTTCATTTGAATCAGCTCCAGATAAGTTTAAGAAAGCAAATAACACATTTATAAACTGAATATGTTACATCAAGCAGATACTTTTATAACACTGAAACAAACATTTTTTTATACTTGATCTACATCGACTTTGTCATTGACTATATTTTTTAGGAACATGTCCAATGTAGTTAAGAGTCATTTATTTGTGGAATGCAGTAAAGTCCCACCTTAACTACAGTGTGAAGTTCCAGTATATTTATAATCATGTATACATTTATTAAGGGTTAATCTCTCCCATGATCTATTTATACCAAGGGACTATAAGTATAACCAGCATTCTTCATCAGCATAGAAGTTGGTGCATTACCATAAGAGCAATGAGGTTATGGAACTCTCTGCCAGAGGAAGCTGTCATGGTGAATTCACTAAAAATAATTCAAAAGGGACCTGGATGCCCTCCATGAGTGTAGAAATATTACAAATTATTGGTGCTAAATTACTGAAGGTGGGTTATTGACCCGGGCAATTATTCTTTTTATTTGAAGTCAAGAGGGAATGTTTCCCTAAGATAAGGATTATTGGCTTTTGCCTTGTGGGACGTTTGCTTTTCTTTGGATCAACATTGTGGAAAGATGGTCTAAAATGGATGGACATGTGTTTTGTTTTGGCCTTATAAAATATGTTACAGGATTATTTTTTTCCCAATGGCCTAGGAGTTCAAACTTGAAAGTGTTTGTTCTGGATCCTTCAGGTATTCACTATTATTACACTCCAGTGGCCATTACATATTTATATAAGTGTGCTCTTATATGTTCCCTGGGATATCCTGCAGTATCTAAGCAAGAAAGCAGTAAAAAAACACAGGATTTGCTTTGTGGAATGTAGCAGAAAAGTCTGCTAACAGTGATTTTTCTTTTATCATTTGTTATTTCAAAATAACAAATGATTACTTGTATTAAATAAGTAGTATGAAGTAAATTACTCCCCAGTTGATGTTTAAAAACATAATGATTTTACCTTCTCACCTAAAAGTATTATTGCCTCATTTGTATTCATCAATCTATTGATTCCAATTAACAGTTAGCTTTTTTCTTTCCTAATCTTACTTGGATCTGTTATTTCTCATTTTCAATATTTCCAAAAATGATTAAATCTTCCTCAGTGAGTCTGCAATTAATAATATTTTTAAGCACCAATTTGTCCTAAGTGTACCCATAGTAAAGCCTAACGAGGCCATAAATTCTTCTTGTTAATAGCCAAGGTAGTTCGGTGCCCAGAGAGTATTGGGAGACAATGAGATGAAACAGACTGTCTATTCTGATGAACTTGATTAAACTAATCAGCCACAAACTTCATAATTATATAAAGCAGCCTGAGAGGAAAAGTCTCATTATCTTTGTTGGGGCTCTGTTGTATAGCCAGTGAAGTTTCTCTGGCACATATAAAGTGCAATTCATTAAAGAGATTGATTTTCATCTTAATGACATATATAAAGATATCAGTTGCCATTTGCTGCCTGAAGCATGAATCATTCTTTTTATTCAATGGGGTCTGTACATTTAAGAGGTGTAATGCATAATGTGATTTATATCAGTCATTTGTTGTAACCACCTGTGCATTCTGCTAGTTTAGTGATATTGACGGCTGCACACTTCTTTTCACCATTTATATCTTTGTAAGTCATGTTTTCTCCTGTTTTGACAGTGGTTTCACGTGCTTTATTTTTATATGACAGTGTTTGATAATGCAAATTTTCCTCTCTCGAAAGAAAGAAAGGAACTGTCTGCAAAGGCTGCAAAGCTTTCCATAGTGAGCCCTGTCAGCAATACCGCACCCACTGGTGTACTGGTGCAATACATAATACTGTCATACAAACCTTTATTTGGTGAAGCTCACAAAATTTAAGGGCGAAATTTACTAAAGCTCGAAAAGGCCATTAATCTCACTGTTTGATCAGTAAGTATGGATCGATATTTTTTGACTGATTTTTACTGATTGAAATGTTTTTGGTCGAATTTTTCGACAGAAAAGTAGCCAAAAGCACTGCTGTAAAGCATGGCTACTTTTCCATGAAAAAATTAGATTGAAAAGTTTAAATCGGTAAAAATTGGTCAAAAAATATTGATCAATATTTACCGATCGAACAGAGATTTAAAGGGGAATAAACTCAAAAAGGCAAAGGTTATTTATTAGAGTGCAAATGGTTGCATAGAAGCATTAACAATATGCCACTTCTCCAACATCACTTTTTCATCAAAGTGTTATTTTCTGTGATGTGATGAATTCATGCTCAATTTCTGACATAACAGTGACCACACATTTAACCAACACTTTACATGTGCTTTCCATGAAAGAGACAACACCTTGGGTATTCTCTGTGCTTTAATGTGTACTGGCATTATATGAGCTAATTGACATAGATTGTTAAGAAATTATTTTGGGAGATGAATATATTCTTTGATAAATATGACTCTCTGGGATTATTATGGAGGCTTTTACCTAATGTTCAATCTTATGAAGGTCACATTTTTGAAAAATGAGAGCTGAACATGCCCAGGTATACAGAATAACTATGAGACTAGGAATCAATCTCTATGAAGGTGTCAGCTCCACAGCTGCATGTTTTTATGATCTCATGGCACTGCACATGCTCAGTGCACCTTGTCTCTGGAAGCAAAAAAGTGTAAAAACTTAGGATATAACCTGTATGTATTTAATCAAAGAAATTAATGATAAAGGAATACTGGATTCTCTTTAAATCAAGTAGAAGAAAAGAAATTCCTCCTGTTTATTTTGAAGCAAACATCTGCTGTATAGTATCATCAGTGCTACAGGGTTGAGTATTGACTGGCTAACACTGCACTGGATTCTCTACAGCTCTACAGGGCACAGCTTAACACATTTATTATTTGCCTTGAAGTATGGAGAATTTAGAGTTGTCTAGTGTCAAAGAGGAGTAAAGTTGAATCTCTGATGCACATTTAGTAGTTCAGCTGCATGCCAAAGGGCTAAAGCAGTATACAGTATGAACTGGAAATTATCACAAATGAGCAATTCCATGATGTGGACACACATCTCAAATGCTAACCTTGCTTTTTCAAGAGGGACATATAAAATAGGAAATATACCTAATGGGCATGACTTAATATATTTTAGAATATCCTTGCAAACTTAATTTTCTATATTCTCCCCCTTTAAAGGGGAATGTTGGTGTATAATATCTGGGCATCTGATTTTTATTAAAGGTGTTAAATGAGATAAGATGAAATCCTAAATTGCTAGAGAATAAAGAATTTACACATCAGATCTAATTTAGAGCTTAATTTTATCCGTTAGAAACTCAAAACCTATAAAATAGAACATCCATGTCATCCTTTTACCCAGATAGGCTTGAGTATTGTATTTAGCTATGTACCTAAATCTTGATTGCCCAGAAGAATGCATTTTAAAATGATATCTTGTTAAAGTGGTTCTCTAGTCTGAATATTTAGGGGGGAATTCACCATTCAGCGAAGTGAGCTCCAAATCCTTCAGCTCATTTCGCAAATGGTATTATGCGCTCGCTGATGTTCCGCACGTGGATATCAGCGAGCGCATTAAAGGGATTCCAGTCTCGGTGAGGCAACTCTTTTGCTCTCATCGAGACTGGAATCCCTTTAACGCGCTCGCTAATGTCCACGTGCAGAACATCAGCGAGCGCATAATACCATTTGTGAAGTGAGCCGAAGGATTCGGAGCTCACTTCGCTGAATGGTGAATTCCCCTCTTAGTGTGGTGATGGAGCTCTTTGCTGCAGATGACCATGTGTTATGCAGAAAAATACATTACTTATTAGCCATGAAACCTCTGTACTTCCTTTTTCATTGATTAAAGAATAATCTCATAACTCCATCCCTTTAAAACCAATATTTATAAAATACTTATGATGCAGGGACTAGAAAGTAAAAAAGGAACAGTGGTTTCCATAAGCAGATTTATGGAAAGATGGCATCACTTCAATTTCTTTCAGCTATTGTAATTGAATTTGCATTACTACATGTCTGCTACTGTTCAGCTGACTACATCTCTTTGAATAGTGGCTGATGCTTCTTCCCCAAGGGAAAGTGCAGTTTAGTGAATAGTTAGAAATGAATTTGCATCTGTCTTAGCAAAACAAACTAATGCATTCTTACTTCTCCTGTAGACTTTATGTAATTTCCCTCCTTGACTGTGGAGAGGATCTTTCTTACAATCCAGATTAAAATGTGATCAGATAATGTTCTACAGTGTATTGTAACCTTATGAACTGTGGTTAAAGTTAGATTTACTTCTCAGTTATAACCAGGATTTCTAGTCTACCTGTTTTGCCCCAACAGCTAATATTGCAGATTATGCATGGACACAGTTCTAAGGAAAATGACTTACCAAGGTTATAAAGATGTCTATCTCCAGGGGCAGCTTTACAGATATCAATTTTCACAAATAGCTTAAATGTAAAAAAATTTCACACAAGTACGTTTTCGTCCATTAATACCATTGTATTATTCACTTTGCATTAATTTTTGCAACAGTTGCGTCTGTTTTTCTGAAAATCTGTGTTTTTAACTAAGTTAAACTGATATATGAAACTTAGAACACTTTTAAGGCATGTTGTAAGAAGTAAAATGAACTGCCCAGGCATTAGACAGGCAGTCCGAATAAAATGTTAGCAGTTACCACTTTGATAATGCCACTTGATATATTAATCTTACTCAGGTTTTGGCTCCTCTTTACATTGCTAAAATTAAGTCTTCAACTGTTTTCTGATTTTGAAACAAGTCCAATATATGTAATATTTCTACAATTTAAATTACTATAGTTTGAATTGTTTAAAGGTGGTGTTAAAGAAATAGCATGTAAGGGGGTCTTAGTTTAATATTATATTCCCCTTATTCTTTAGAGTGATGTCTATGTAGCCTTATGAGTTGATGACAGATTATGACAAGAGGATTATTATAATAGAAGAATCCAGAAGGTAAAATAGATACCCATTCACTTGACTATTTTGTAGCTGAAGAGAAGAATGAGGACTTTGCATTTGAGACTACCTCATGCAGTCTCCAAGCCCCTGCACAGGTTTGGGGTCCAATATGGTTACCCACATGTCATTATTTTAAATATTCATACTCTACTCAATTTAGGATGGGTTGGGCTATGGGATCCTATGGACTCCTGCAGGGATGTTTGGAGGTACTGTTTTGGCTTTTGATTGAATTTGTTGCTGAATATTTGGGATTTTATACCTTTTGGATTGTTACTTTTTTATATAATTTCTTGTTGGTTTGTCTTTATAACTGTTGTTAGTTATCTTGGATACAGTATGTAACTAATTTGAGGCTGGTCATGTTATTTTGTAAGTGGGCATGCACTAGTAATATAACTGGCTTATAAAGGTAACTTCTAACTATTTGCCGCAATTCAATCCATTTCACCACTTTTCGTCGCATTATCGCCATTTTTTCTTTTCGCTGCATTTTCAATTTCCCTCAATTTATGTAGTACTGAATAAAATTTTAAATATTGATGCATTAATAATTCTACAATTTACATTACTTTCAAAGGAGCTCCTTTTCACTTCTCAATGGAGAAAAATATTCTAAATGATGTCCATAGGGAATAATGGATTTTCGCCACCCTCAACCAGGTGATCACTTCTCAGAGATAAAAAAGGTCAAAAGGCATTTAATACTGTAAATATCAGTATCTGCGATCAATATTTTAAACCTAAATAAAGGTATATCGGTATACCAGGAGAGAAATTTTATGAGTTTTGAGTTTTACAGGATTGTTTCAGGTCATTTGATTTTCAAACCTGATACAGAATTTGAAACTGGTGTGTAATTTGATACATATATGTGAAGAACTGTTTACCATTTTTTAAAAATCTGCTAAATAAATCTTGTTTTTTTTTCCTCTAGATTGATGCTGGTACCCCATATTAACTCATAAAATGTCTAGTTTAGAAAGAAGAAAATATCCCATTGGTTAAAAGAATGATCTGAAATGATTTGTTTCTTTACCAGTTAACATTGAGGTTTATATTCTCTTTTCAGTACTGTTATTTAAACAAAGGTTACTTCTGATGAATGTGTTATCTATTTTTGCTAAATAACAAATTGCTTTGTAATCATACAAATTACTGCATCATGCATGGAGTTTCTATGTTCTCTCCACACCTGTGTGAGTTTTCTCTGGGCACTGTGGTTTCCTCCCACAATCCAAAAACATACCTCTGTGTTTGTCTATGTGTGTGCGACTGAATAGGGAAACTAGATTGGAAGCTCCATGGGGCAGGGACTGAAGTGAATGAGGAATCTCTGTAAAGCGCTGCATAATACAGTATATCAGCACTATATGAATGAATATACACAATACAATATTATGCAATGCAATACAAACAAATGGAATTCTTAACAGTTTTATTATTTTTCAGGGAACAGGATCGAATTCCCACCCACCCCCCAAAAAATACTAAAGTTACAATACCTTAATAAACAGAATTAAAATACTTAATTAAACTTAAAGGCTTACTTTTAAAATCACTATGGCAAGTAAATAAGATATATTTTGTAGCATATATATATATATATATATATAATTATTTTTTTTTCTTTTTATTGCAACTGAAACATAAATTTCATCAAATATATATTATGCTGCATAAATATATGTTGGTATTATTTATAGTAAAACTATTTAATCTCCATTAACTACATCATATAAAAGGTATTACAGAGAAACAAGCTGCTGCATCTTTATGCGTTTATTTTCAGCATCATTTTGCCAGTAATAAATCTGCTGATAATTAATGTTGCAAAGAAAGTAACATTAAATGGAGGCTGCTAATGTTAAAAAACAAAACAGAATATATCTACAGAAACAGGAACCAACTCAGGGGGTTATTTACTAAGGTGCGAATTCGACTGTCAAATTCGCAAACAGCGTATTCCCATAGCAAATCTGTGACAATTTCCCCATTGTAAAGTCATGACAATTTTGTAATGTAAAGATTGTGACAATTTTCCCATAATAAAGTCGCGACAATATTCTCATTATAAAGATGTGACTGCGACAGTAGCAGTCTACTGTATTGCGACTGTCTTTATCTGGCGAATTCACACCTATACGCAGCAATTCGAACTTTAGTGAATAACCCCCTCAGTCTAATATAACAAACAAGAATTAGTTAATTCACATATTCACATATAGTAGAAAAGAATTACATTATTTGGTATAGCACATCTATAACAAGTGATGCTGCTGTGGTGAAGCCAAATAATAATATGTCATTAAATGTTATTAAATAGATTTTGTAAACATTGCAAGAATTTTGATTGTGCATAGCAAGCTACCAAAAGACTCCGCCTTAATATTATAATATTATTATGATGCTAGAAAAATCAGCTGACCCATCCTAATTAGTGAAAACAGTAACATGCTTTGTGATAATAAAGGGATTTTTTAACCTTTCAGATTTTAAGAATGTTCCTTCAATTCATAGTTCATGTTTTTTTATATTATCCCTTTATTTCTAAAGAACAGATTTAACAAATTAATAACCAAAAGTGAAAAAAGAAGAAATACAAATCATGTAAGCTTTCACTGCTTTTGAAATAGTGAAGGGCTTCCACTAAGTCACAAGAGGCATTGTTTAGTCCATGAAGAAGATAGGAAGAGAATAAAAAAAAAAACTGCTTTATAGGACAGGATAAATTACTGGATATAATAGAGCAGGCATCTGAAACCTTTTTGGCTGAGAGAGCCATATATACATGTGACGTAAGAAGTTCCAGATTGGCTGCCAACTCAGGTCATACATGATGTCTGCGGCTCTGGATTGGCTAGCCGGCAAACTGTAATGAGCAGTTCTTACATGTGTGCTCCACTTGTTACAGTCAGCGAGCCAGATGCAGCCATCAATAGAGTCACATTTGGCTATAGAACCATGGGTTGACAACCCCTGTAATAGAGGCACGAATGGTTGTCAGAGACAGTAGTATTTTATTGAACCGTAGTCATCGAAAATGGCTGTTAGGTTACACATAGTTTGAATATGAGAGGCTGTAGATTTGTTTTGCAGCAAAGGGTAGGTTAGTTGATCTCTAATGAGATGATAAAGCAATGACCAAATGGCCAAAACCGTAAACCATATAAACAAAGCTTTATTCATGGGAAATCATTTTGAAAACTTTATATTTAAGCAATTATGTCATGTTACATGACAGTAACATAGCTTGTTTTTACATGCATAGAGCGAAACACGCAGCACTAGTAAACTGCACAAATTCATCATATGGCAATCTGTGTGCAATAAGGTGAATGTAATTAGTACGTTTCCAAAGAATATGGGCAACTGCATAAAAATAGTCAGAGATATTACATGCCAGATTTTAGTACAATATGTAGAAGTGTTGGTTTGCATTGTGTATATCTCATTCCTTTAACTGGTTAATGAAGATACATAGTTCAGCAGCAGCCTTTCAACTGTGGTCCTAGACTGTAGTTATTTTAAATGAAATTGGCTATTTTGGATTGAATATATATATATATATATATATATATATACACTATATTTCCATAAGAAGTGTTTGTAACTTACTTCATATTTAACAAACCTACCCTTAAATACACTGAAAACACGATAGATTCTAAGGCACCCACTTGCAAATGTGACACATGGTCTGACACCCTTTAAAGAATGATCTCTTGTTATGTAACATTGTTTGTAGCTAGTAGATGTTTTTATTCAATGACAAATAATATTTTATATTTTGGGCAATACTTTTTGGCCAGGATTGTCAAAAGGGTGAATTCACCTTGCTACAATCTGAGTAGCACATTTGTCAAACAAGTGGACTGTGGTGATGGCCGTCACATGCATAGTGTGGTGTAGTCAGTCGGATAGAAGTAAGATGCAAAGTCATGTGAGTGAGGTGAATTTGATAAGTGAAGGGCAGTGACGTCAGTCTCACACTGTCCCACTAACTGTATTCTGTGAATATTTCTATGTCACCTTGTCCCTAGGTCATGTTGTCATTTAGTCGCAGTTGCCATTGTCACATATGAATGGTCACCTTACACAACACTGGAGCCCTAACATCAACCACAATTTCACCACTTTGAAATGGTAAAGTCAAACAGGTGAATTCGGAGCAGTACACCTAGTCGCATTTGCACCTTTGGCACACTCAACATCTTAGTCAATAGTAGAAGTACCTGTGCACAGCGCACAAAGAGATGCGAAGAGCTCCATAAGTTCGTGACTATCGGGAATTCTGAGTTTATGCCAGCCACAAGCAGATGACCACTTTTTTGGTGATGAAATACTCTTTGGCCAGCATAGTAAATAGACAAAAACAGCAATATGATAAAAATAGGCTGTTTATCCTGCATCAACTAGTTGAAAAACTTTTTGACTTTAGTAAATATCTACCATTTGTATATTGTAATCCCCACACATTTTGAGTTCATCAAATACAAAGTACTTTTTGTACAATAATAAAATTAGATCTTATTCTATATAAATCTCTATAACACACTGACATTGATATCTCTATGACACACTGACATTAATATCTCTATGACACACTGACATTGATATCTCTATGACACACTGACATTGATATCTCTATGACACACTGACATTGATATCTTTCTACCATGTCATTCCACTTAATCAATGAAGATCTTGTATTGCCTCGAATACTGCCATATTACAATGTCATGCTGTAACTTGCTAAAAAATGCCTGCTTTTAAATGTCTTCAGAGAAGCATCACTATGACTAAAATGTCTACCATTTAAATGGTAAATATTATGAAACGTTTCAAATGCTAAAATAAGTTTATCCAAAAATAAATTGTTAGGAAAAAAATTTACTTCAAGAAAAAAAAAAAGGTGAGACTTAATATTAATTTTTAAAGAAATACAAAATTCCCCGTTCCGAGCTACTAACAAGTTGGAAAGGCTTCATGGTGATGTAACAGCTGGAGAATATGAAGAGGCTCCCTGTTGTTTTACTTGATCATCAGCAGCATCCCTGTAAAACCTAGCAACCAATGAGCATCCTAAGAAGATAGTTTTCTTAGCACAGACATCAATACATAACCTTTACTGGTCTCCATAGGGCCGTTAGATCCATTAGACTGTAGACTCAGCACTGCTTTAGCTCTTAAGTTAATACAGCTGAGACTTTTTTTTACATTGCTATTGGGAAATAGGATGCACAATTTTAGTGATTTCTTCGATGATTCCTTAAGTAAATCAAACATTCTTTCAAAAGAGGCAATAAAAATTGTGTCCTTTGATACCGCATCCTCCATCAAAATAAAGTAATTCAGATGTTAAACCTCTGCTATCTTTTTATATAAAAAGAGGAGGAGTAATTAAATTTGTACTTTTTTTTTCTTTACAAGTCGTACTCAATAAATCTGAATAAATTAACAACACATTACTAAAGCTGCTACATTAAATTTGCATAGTGCATTTAATGAATATGCAACTGCAAGAGAAAAGGTCTGCAACTGTGAACCTTGCAAATTAGCATAACCACTTCCAGCATGTTCCTTAAATAATGCTCTCATTTGCACATCACTGAGTTGGCTAATTCTAACTTCAGTCAGGGTAGCCTTGTAATTAAGACTCTTGCTTTAATTTTTAATGAAGTTTATGTTACATCAATCCTGACAGTAATGAGGGGACGAGGAAACAAAAAGGCTGCTAATAATTAAATTCACAAACCAGTTTGAGGGATAATAATTCCTGAGGAGAAATTACATGACTAATTATTAATTAAATATTCATACTATTGCAGCGCTGTCTCACTTAACCGCTTCTTTTGTTGGCAGTTTTGCCAAGAACTTAACTGGTTTTGCTGGAGCCAGTTTGAATTTTTAAGGTCTCTTGTTAGTTTGAGGACATCATTAATCAATATGACAAAAAAAAAAAAAAAAAAATAGAAACATGTTAATTGGTATCGTTTTATTGTGTCTAAATATTACCACAGTTGGTTTCGTTTCCGCAGAATTAATCGAGCTACCCTAGGCTTTTTTATGGAAACATAAATCCATTTAATACCCATAAACTTTTTTTTATTATGGGACAACTTGACCTTTTTTTGTAACATAATTGTTTACAGATAATTACACCAACTCTTTAAAAAAGGATATTTAATGGATTTGAATTCATCACAATAAAGTGCTAAATTGTTGTTTAATAGCACTTACTCCTATTATGCTATTAAGTCCACAGATAAGCCACTCAGTCGAATAATATTTTCAGTTTAAACGTGTATTTATTTTTCTAAATGTATTAGGCTTGGTTCAGACTAACGTTTACATATGCTGCACATATACATTGCGCTTAAAAGTTTAAAAAAAGCATGCCGCAAATCCTTATAGCATTTACCTTGCTCCAGCCACACTCGCTCAGAACTCGAGTGCGGGCACTCTGGAACACTTTGCATCACGTCCATAATTAGCATATGTACACGATGCAAGGAATGTGGTGAGATAGGAAGAGCCGCAAACGCTGAGCAAGTTTTCACACTGCGTCGGGTAAGTGCAATAGAAAAGCGCAGCACATAAATGCAGTACTCTGAACCGTGCCTTATGGTATAAGTTCTATTTGCAGATAACTGTACTGTGCTTTTGTCTGGAGGACTACACTTGGGTGTTTTGTAAACATTGTTTTTGTCTAAATTTAATTGACAGAAGATTTATTGCAACCAGCCTGACTAATGACCGCTATTAACAGATTGTCGATGTTTTACTACCAGATTTCCTTGTGCTTTATTGATTTAATCAGGAAATAAACACTTCTTTTTTTTTATTAATGACTTCACTCATAGGCAACATAGTGGTTACGTACTTTTCAAGGTACCATTGTAAATGTTTTATTTCACCATACTAAATACAGAGTTCAGTAAAGCACTGATGCCCTAAACTACTGAAAGATTGCATTTGTGATTTATCTTATATTGTTATCAAGATACAGTAAGTTTTCAATAGACAGTAATCTTAGTAAAATGTTCTTCACCAGAACAATAAACAGTATACTAAGTAAAAATTCCAGTACATAGATACCAAGACTAATTGATGTAAAAATGGCTGTTCTGTCCTGCCAAAGTTTGACCCTGGGATTGCTGCTTTCTGTGTAGTATTAATAAGTGGGGCCTGTGACCAAACTTTTAGGTTATATATGCTATCATCTGAGCTGTTGCTAATTGGTTGTGCAGCAGCAGTCTGTCTGCACAACTGCAGCATATTTCTCCACTTCCAACTATACATAGAGGCATCACTTCCTATTAACTTTGAGCAAATATGCTTCTGTTCTATTTCTGATGGAGTCCTGATCATATGTTTTAGGCTCTGTTGCCTATACATGTTTCCTTGCCATACAAGTTAGCCGCCAGCCCTGACCTTTCTTCTTTTGGCTAGAATTTATTTTGTTGATGTTTTCCCTCATGTTTTCTCTCTAACTCTGGCTTTAAGTCTCTTCCTATTCCAGTTCTGTGATGTCATATTAATATAATACATATTTTGATTTCCTATTGTACCATGCCTTTTGCCTTTGTGACAGTATTCCTTTCTCCATTTGTTTGTCCTACCTTGTTTTCTAAACTCCATTTTGTAGCGTAGCCTGGTTAATGCTAATGCTACCTTCAGCCCATCTCTATTATTTCCTTATATTTTCTGTTCTGCGACAGTTCTTGTTCTCCTGTGGGTATTATATACATGCTGCTCCTACAGCAAAAGGTTGTTGGCCTTAAAAGGGTATCAGATAATATCAGAAGGCTGACCTCTCCAATATTAAGCAGAGTGGTTGTTATCCTCCCAGATTCCTATTCCACTACCTTAGAATTCCACTTATACCTGGAGGTGTAAGCATTGCTCTAGTGAATATGTTTAATATAATGATATTTACAGTAAGATACTCATTTATGGATTTTCCCAATGAAAACTGAAAGTGAATTGAAAGATTTCTGTCTGGATCATTTTGTGCAAGAAAGTAATTTTTGTGGCTACAGCGACATATGTATTTCTCAATCTTTCAACTGAAAAAAAAAATTCACCTTGCCCATGTTTAATGTTATTTAATTATAAAAGTCTGATCACAATCTATCTTTTTAATACTTCATTTTGAAACAATAAATGCATATTTTATAATTAATTTGTATCTTTGGTTTACATATTATTGGACCTAAAATATTTCTGAGCAGAAGAACAAAGTTCTATACCCACAGTGGTTTACACTAATCAAAAGGTGAAACCTCACTAAAAATCTGATTAAAGTGCATCTTTCACCTCAAAGCTAATACTAATTTAGGTTCTACTAATGAAATAAATGTTTTTTAATATACAGTGGGGAAAAAAAGTATTTAGTCAGTCACCAATAGTGCAAGTTCCA
>WMED01001885.1:0-11198 GCA_019650415.1 Pipa parva
TCATGATTGCACTATTTCAAATTATTCTAATTCGTTGACCAGCACTTGTATACCTTTGTACTTTGTAGTTTACTGTCCCT
Source organism: Pipa parva (assembly GCA_019650415.1). Classification (NCBI taxonomy): domain Eukaryota; kingdom Metazoa; phylum Chordata; class Amphibia; order Anura; family Pipidae; genus Pipa; species Pipa parva. The sequence continues at coordinate 81 of WMED01001885.1, forward strand.
TTAAAACTCCAAGCATGATTCCATTGCAGTTTTTAGTGCAAAACACAGCAGGATGAAAGCAAAAAAAAAAAAACCCCACAAGTATTAACTATGTAATACATTACAAAATGAGTTCACAATCTAGACTCCTGCATAAATTGTTAAATGGCCCAGCAGATCAAAAGAACAGGAGACCAGTTATAGAGAACTGCAAATGTCCCCAAAATAAGAGATTAAATACAATTTAATTTTTATATTTATTGCTCCTTAAAACTGGGTTAGTTTTTTTTTATATTTCATATAGATTATAAGTAATATCCATGATATATAAACTCTTGATAGAGGTTGTCTTTATGAAGCCCTTGATTAGACTAGCAACATACCGATTAATTAATATTTGATTTCTGATGGCAGGCATGGGTACACTTCTGATTGTTGATATAACTGCATTTGTCAGAAATAGAAAATATCTATGGATGTGATTATTCCATTATGTTGAACAACTTTCAATGTAAAATTAATTTACACTAATGTAGATCAAAAAAGAAACAGAACTACTATTTTTTTTTTTTTAAATCTTACGTCCTATGATCAGATTTCCTAAGACCTATCTGGAACAATGTCTATTGACAGAGATATGTTGGCCGAGTGAAAATAATGCATCAGGCTGACTGTGCCCAAGTCTTTTGTTTCAGTGGGAAATTAAACTGGCTGCCAGCACAGTAAGTTCCAGAGCAGTGAGGAGGCCTTCTTAAGTTTAGCAAAAGGCACATTTATGGTGCCAATAAACCTAATATTTTAGTCCCACTTTAATAGTCAATAGCACGCAGACACTAAATTAATTACATTTCTGAATGCTAAATGAATTCAACTTCATAATACAAATACAATTTACTAGTCTAATATTTATCATACACACATACAATCTCATTTAATCCCTTCTATTTGTCTAATAAAAATAAAGAAGCAGTAAAAATACATTCTCATTTTGATTGGCATGGAAGTTATCCCTATAACTGCAAAAAATTTGTTTTTGGATAAACAGACCTCGCTCAAATTCTAGATATTCATGAACTGGCACAGATAAAGCATTTTAGAAATCTTTTAGAAATTGGCAGTATTAAGTTTTTTTTTACTGTTATTGTTCTGGATTCCAGAGGGCTGTATAGGGTTTCCATTCGGATTTCCCTAACCTTATATAAAGAGGAACACGACAGACACTGCAGAGAGAAATGGGGGGCATGACCAGATATCCTTGGAGCCATGGCTAACTTCAGATGTGCATGAAATATGAACATGGAAACGTTGTATTGCCTTTAGTTAACAGAGTGTTTCTGTGTGCAATCTGTACAGAGTATGAATGTGCACAGTGCAACATAATAAAGCAAATTGAAGTTAGTGTGCCTTTAACATTGCTTTGAGGGCATGCAGTGCAAACTTCCTGATCTTGATCTGCCCCAGAAAGCCATGTCGTCATACTGTGGTTTGTTATACAGTTCCCCTTCGGTAACTGTATTCATTTACAGATTTCCTTATTGCAGCTGTTATTGATGTTGTATTTTCACAGGGAGGTTCCCTATTGTAGGTAGTGACACTTACCACATCCAATCTCTAAAGAAGCAATTCTGTGACATCACCAGTTACATGTCAGCAGTGCTGGGATTTAATCATAGCTCCAACCAAACAGAATCAACAGATGCCGGCTGAGCTCAATCCAGTTACACACTAGTTACTGAACTGCCAAATAAATATTATATGTAAATGCAAGACACATATTCTGCTTAAGACGATTAAATAGTATATTAAAAAAATAATGACCCATTATGGTCAAATTGAAAGTTAAAAAAAGAATTAAACAAAACATGTATAATGAATACACAATTATGCACATACAAACTCAATCGCCCACCAGCCAACAAGGTACTGATTTGCACGACTTTCACACCCACAAATGTCTGTTAGCATTTAAAGTGCACCTGTCACTTCAAAGCTAATACTAATTTAGGTTCTACTAATGAAATTAACCTTTTTGTAAATATATATGTATTTAAAAAAAAATTTAACTTTGTACAGCGTTTCTCACTGTCAGCCTGCCTTTTCCTTTCCCAAGTGTTGGGTGGGTGGAGCTAAATGACTGACATAGCTCCTCCAATCAGATCCCTTAAATCGCGATCTAGCAGGGATCTGATTGGAGGAGCTATAATGTCAATCATTTAGCCCCGCCCACCCAGTTAAGGAAAGAAAAAACAGGCTGACAGGGAAGATGACAGAAACGCTGTATAAAGGTACTTTTTTTTTTTTTTAATACATATATATTTACAAAATACTTATTTCATTAGTACAACCTAAATTAGTATTAGTTTTGTGGTGACAGGTGCACTTTAACTTCAATTCAAATGTACCATAAATAAGATGTGAAAAAGGTTCAAACTTACAAAATGCAACTCGTTTGTGCAAGACATTTGAGATTTGAAATAAAAGACATTTAAAGGGAAACCATTGCCTTAAAAATATTACATTTAAATAAATGAAATACTGTGTTAATAAAATACTGTGTAGTACAGTGCGAAAGATGGAATATAAACCAGCCAGCATTTACAGATCTCCAGCTGTATTTTAACTGTAGATATCTTTCTAACGCATCTCTCACAGTTCATGTGTTGTGGATTTCTGTGTAGGAGATAAGTGCTATAAAGTGTTAACCCTACTGTCCATCTCTGGCAGGTTTCACCTTATTCTTTACTGATATTTCAGTACATACCCTGACAAACAATGAGCAGGGAGATGGGATTTGTTTGGCTTCCACAGGAATATCAGATAAAAAAAAAAAAAAAGTTTAAATGAGACAAAATTCATTCAACTTGAAAGAAAATTTTACATTGCTGTATTTGAATAACTGACATGCCAAATCAAATAGGAATTTTTATTTATATGATGTTTCTGGTCCTTTAATGGTGCGCTCAATTTAAAACTTAGAGCATAAATTATTCCTATAACATCCGTCTACATAGAGGGGGTTATTCCCTAAGGTGCGAATTCGACTGTCAAATTCACAAACAGCGGATTCCCATAGCAAATTCGGGGCAATTTCCCCATAGTAAAGTTGCGACTGTGACAATATTCTCATTATAAATATGCGACTGCGACAGTAGCAGCCTATTGTGACTGTCTTTAGCTGGCGAATTCACACCTATACGCAACAATTCGGACTTTAGTGAATAACCCCCCTAGAGAGTACCATAGATAATTAGGGATTCAGGAGTCCAAAAAATAAATAAATACATGGAAGGGTTTATATCAATGCTTCTAGGTAGCTTCTTTTTACTGGAAAATGTACCTCTAATCAAAACCCTAAAGACAATTCTTGCAAATGGGAGTAAAACCGTTCATTTTTTTTAAATGTCACTTAAACCATCATAAATCAGTAAAATGAATGTTACCATCACTAGAAAATGAAGGAGAAAGTTCACCTGAATATATGAACTTTGGGCAAAGCAGACTTCAATGCTGAAACATCTAGAAGTGGTAAACTAAATGGTATAGGTATATATTCATATTGCGAGTGTCTTTAAATTAATAAGTAAAGCAGGCAAGCAGTTGTGAACTCCTTCATGGCCAATTGCACATAATCATCTCTTAATATTATGGCAATGTATAAACTGAAAAGTTTTTTATGTGCCTTGCATAAAGTCAAGATGCATGCTGAATATCAATAACCTTCAACTGATGTCTTTCCAGCTGCTGCCAAACTAGAAGTATCTGCAACTAAAGATCTGATTGCAAGAGAGACTGTTGGAATCACTGTTGTGTATATTTTAGCTTTAGGAATTTGCTGTTTGTGAAAGGGCAGCAATAATGCAAAGTGGGTAAAAGCCATATCTAAAAGTAGTAACTGGTTCCATTTTTAGTTTCGGGAATCATAACAAATGCTGTGGCGTCCTCATAACAAAATTGCACCTGGTAGAATGGAGTGCCCCCCAATACTCACATATGTGGGACTTGCACTCCATACACCTTATGATTGTCAAACAGCTGGTGAACGTAACACTGCAGCAGAGGTATGTAAAACAGCTGCACTAGGTGGGAGTATTTGGCTTGGATTACAGCAGGCATGGAGTAGTATACAGTGAAATATTATGGTGTTCATGATAAATAGGACCCAACATTAAATAATCCCATATGCAATATATGGAATTCCAACGTAAACCGTTCATCTACAAGATATACAACAAGTTCGGCAAGGAATGCTGCAATTAGGCACATATTCATCAAGCTGAAAACTAGTAAAAATTGATAAATGTGCCCATAAGTATTGATTTACTTCTCAGGCCAGACACATTGCAAAGCACTAATCACAACATACTCCTTAGTCTATAAGGACTTCCAGAGGGGTCAACCTCAGACCTTCCACATTACAACTCCCAGTATCCAAGTTGATTGCTTAACACACACACCCATGAGTCATGTATGAGCTTGGTATCAGAAGACAAAGTTGAGTAAATGTGGCAGATTTCATACTATTACAATCTTCCAATCCCGCCTGTACACTATCACACACTGCTTTAATACTTTTACTTTCTCAACATGTAAACATTAGTTTCTCCATAGGATTCCATGTAAATGTATGGTCTTACCTCGACGTACATTGTTTCAGCATTTTCCAAAGTTATTTATCTGAGTGTTAAAGACAAAGAAAGCTCAGCTACATCAACTGGAATTGTTTCCTACAATGTAGTGACTGCTTCCCACAATTTTTGGGGTTAGTTTATGTATAACATATGCATGAAAACGCACTTTATCCTCTAGAAACAGGTTGTGCCCTACTTTTTGGCTACTGGACCTTTAAATACATTTGCCTATACCTGCACAAGCTTCAGGTACTGTTTGTGAAACATCACACAAAAAGCAAAACCGTAGCTCTGCAACCTAAACCAAACACAGCTAGGTTAAATTAGAACATATAGGGGTAATTCAGCATAGTGCTAACTTACCTCCCGATCCTTCGCATCAGCTCGCAGAGACTGTTACATGCTCGCTGATGTGCTACAGTCACGAGGCGACTGTTTTGGTCTCACCGAGACTGGAATACCTTTAAAGTGTTCGCTGATGTCCGCGTGTAGGACATCAGCGAGTGCGTAAGTCTCTGCGAGCCGATGCGAAGGATCAGGAGGTAAGTTCACACTATGCTGAATTACCCCCTATAAAGTCAGTATAATTTAAATAAGGAAAATATGAGTTTGGATACACATTTACTACCAGGGCACACTTTTAACCATAACTTCCAAAATTGTGGTCAGATTATTTGTTGAAATGCCTAGAAATAATAGTGCATTAACTATTATATGGGATTTTCATTACACACTATTAGGAAACCTCAGGCAGCAAATAAACACTTCACTTATACCTGAATAAAGTGGGACTAGTGCTATGGAAAAGAATAAACCAAGGGTATCCAACTCAATATATTAAATACAAGTACTTGTGCAAACAATAGGTTTTGCTACTTTTGTCAGAATGAAAAACAGCAGCTGTAAGTGGAAAGTCCTCTTTGATGGCTTTGAACAAAAAGTATCCTTTGTGAATGTTGAAATATCAGGTCTGCAATATAAGGAGACATTCTAGCTCCATACTTTATATTAGCACCATATTAACTATGCCTGCCTGTTAATTAGGGCTAACTGGCTAACCCATTACACTAGTGTACATGGCATGGCTGCATTCAAATACATTAGATCTCAATATATGAATCCAAGGAAACTGGAAAGGCATGCACAGTAAAGGGTAGAAGAGCAATAGGCAAAACCTCTGAATCATGATCATCTTTGGACGGCAAGCCAAAACATCTGCCTAACATTTCTCCTACTTTAAGTCTGAAGGTGTGAAAAAGCCAGGGTACGTATAGGCAAATTCCATGGCCAATGACAGAAATATTGCAAAAACCCAGCCAAATGGCAAACATCCTCCCCTCTTAGACCCAAAGAAAATGTCTTTGATGAAGCATGTTACTTAGAACATGCATCAAATAGTCAGGATTTTTTTTTGACCCTAGAAAGCACTTTCAACCACAGTTCTAGCATAAAATATAGGGATTCTTCTTAAAACAACAATAAGTGCCTTACTTGTTCCCCAAACTCAACATATCCTTGATAAAGTTGAATGGAGATCAAATAAAAATACATCGGGGTGTGCCTTAAGGAAGTAAGACAATAAAGCAATAATTTGTTAACAAGTAATTCAAGAAGGAAAGTTGGAGCAATTTGTGCAAAACAGTTGCCAAAAAAAAAAAAGTCAAATAGTCAGGGGATCTTCTGCAGACAAACCTTGGCCTGTCAAGGTAGTTTGGCTGTCAGGATTCCCCATAAGCTCCCCCTCCTCACAAACTGATATTTTTATTACCCTGTCTGTGCACTGGGTGCAGAGGAATTTTCTGCTATATCAGGTGAGGTACTAGGTGCCTCAGTGGGCCCCTCCTCAAAACAGGAATTCTCTGTGCAATCTTTAGCTTCTACCTTAAAACTATTTGGCTCTGTGGTCTCGGAGTTGACAGGTTCTGTCACCTTTGACCCTGGTTCCAAGCCTGCATGGCTGTGATCATAAATAGCTACCACATTGTCATCTGTGTAATCCGGGGGAGATGCGGGTCGCCCCGAGTCGTCATCAGAGAAGCAGAGGACAGAGGACCCAGTAGAAAGTAGGGCGGGAGTGATAGAGGCATGACAAGTAGAGGGTGGTAGGGAAATTGGACTTTCCAGAAGACACACCTCTAGACTCTGAACAGATGAGTCCAGACTGAGATTAGAACCACTGGAAGTCTCATCACCCTCATCCAGTAGCCTCTGACGTTCCTCTGCACTCTGCAGATGCCGAACAGCAGCCTCATTCTCCAGGTGATAGTTTTCTGCAATGAATTCTTGGAAGTCTTGTGTTTCTTGATGTTGTGGAAGGACAACTGAGCTATGAGGAACATCTTCCTCAATAAGTTGTGTTCGGGGTTGCTGGCGCTTCTTTTCCAGTTCAAGTTTCATGATTGTGTGAAGATAATGAGTCCTTACTCTGATCGGATTAAACTCTATACGACCTGCTATGTTACTGCAACCATCCCGAGAACAACCACAGGGAAAAGACATTCGATCCACCTGAGAAAAGGATTCAGAAATGGAGATATAGAAAGTTTGAACAGAGAGAGGAAAGCAGAATAAAAAAGTAAAAAGATAAACAAGTTAGGCTAGGTATAAACAGAAGCTGGAAACATTGTAGAGCACATATAGAAGAATCTACCGTACTCATCTACCTAATAAGCTAAGATTTGTAATTTCAGGCAAGACCAATGCTAGGATGTGTTGATAAATGGAGGAGCATCCATGAACATGCCGAAGATCAGTGACATGTAAGGATATTTAGTGAAATAAGTGTCCTGTACAGTATATAGCTCACACTGCACATCAGACACAGCTAAAAATTTCTGTTTAACAAATTCATTGGATAGTCTAAGGGTTAATTATAAATAGAGTTCTACTACAATAGTATTGACATGAGATCTTTGTATTTGTTTACAACAAGTTCCATACAGCAGCTTGACAACACTTTCAAGGTAAGTCTCAAAAACAGCATTATGGGAATTAGACTTGGTTGGGAGAAGGTTTACTTAAGATTCTGGTTGAATAGTTTCTGGATTACTGCATTGATAACACTGGACTCTTCAGATCATCCACAGAATCTGTGTCTATGGATTAGCCTAAATTTTTAAGATTCACACAGATGTGAATCTACTAAAAGGACCTCTTTAAAACATAAAAAATTGTTACAGATACACAAACAAATACTGAAATAGACTGAAGGAAAAATATGCCTACCTGACACTTGATTCCAGCTTGACTGCAAGGGCAGGCTTCTGGATCACAATACAGTCTGCAATCACAGCCGCATTCTTCCCTTGAAAGACGAATTGCTCTCAGTTCCTGCTTTTCCTCAGCATCTATACGATGGACTCCAGCTGCCCGAAGAAGAGCTCTGCGTCTCTTGGTTGGCAATGGTTGAAGGAAAAAGTAATCATCTACTTCCACATTGTCCACATCTATGTCCTCATCAGACACATCCTCTAGTGTAAGGCCTTCTGCCTCTTCAGATTCCACTGTTCCATTCTTTGTTAGCTAGTGTAAACAGATTAGACATTAGTGGCTAATTCAGAATATCCAGCAAAGACATTACACTAACCTACTTTGATCATACAATAATTATATTTGTTTGCAAAGGAGAGGGACGCTTATGGAAAACATTTAAAAGGTAACAAAACAAAATTAAATGCATCATTCTAAAAAAATTCAGAAGTAGAAAGCGAGTTTTACTTTGCCAATGGGTACTATCTTACTATTGCTTTCTCAGTCTTTTTTACTTTACTTAGTGAAGTGTGGGTTAGGTTAATTGACTTAAAACAACTTAAATGTAAACCTGATCAATGGTGTAAAGAAAAAAGTTAACAATTCAACAATTTAAAAATCTACGAAAAACAAAAAATCAAAAATAAAGACCAACTGCAAACAGTGTTTGAATAGATTTTTAATATAAGGAAACTACAGATATTCTAAGGGGAATAATTCCTTTAAGTTCTGCTCATACTGCATAGCCTCAAGGTAAATTTAAGTATACAAGGCTGATCTATAGGACAGTAATGGGTACTTCCAGCTTGATGTCAACATTGGGCTTGGAATAAGCAAGTTACACAGAACAGCTCCATAAAATCAGTCACTGACAAGTGTATCCAAATAAAAAACGTGAGTCAAAGTCAAAAAGGAAGGAGGTATTGGACTGTGAAAAATAAACATCTTTAATACCTTACTTTGACCTACCATGAGAATTCAGAAAACACTGGGTAATTGAGGTCTAGTATCTCATAGAAGCCAAAGGTTGGCTTTTATCTTTCTAGCTAGTATATGCCAGTGGATGCCAACAGTTGACTGGTTGCTATGAATTACTAGACCTCAACAAACAGACAATTCTGTTGACAAATAGCTCTGAATGCTCTTCTCCACTGACACAAAGTCGAACTCTTACCTTTACTGGTCAACTGCACCTGATGATACAAGTGAAATGTGTTTAGACTATTAGGCCCCCACCCTGTGCTCTGCATCTGTAAAAATATACTTGTTACACCATATAGCAACCCCCTCCATGTTTTATCTAAGCTCTCTTTCCAGACTGTAGCGGATACTTATTTCTCAACCTTCCTTTAGGACTAGCTGGGATGCCAGGTGCCGGCCCAGGCCTCTAGTCACAACTCAATCCCATAACCCATGGTCCTGTCGGGAAGGCGCTGGCTTTCGTTGCAGCTGGTTGTGGATAAAGGGTTCTGGTCAAGCTACCCTAGTGGAAGCCAGTGTAGAGACAGTTCCAGTAAGCACAACTACCAAGAGATGCAACAAACTGATAGCAGCTGGTAGGTTAGCTATTGTAATTGGATGCGATAGTTGCTTTAGTCACGGACTAGGGTTTACCATAGGATGGCTGACATTTAGGATTCCACCATAATGCTTAAGTGAATTTTTAACTATAACACTGTACATACTGGAAATGGGAGCATCTGTTTATGTAAAAGAAAAGATGTATGCATATTGCCCACATTGTGGAATAAAACACCTGTTACCAGTCTTTTATAAAAAGAGTTTGATTATGGAGATTATTTTTCATGTGTCCAAGCACAAATCATTAAACAGTGTTTTCTTCAAGGAGCCAGGTAGGTATCAGAAATATAACATTACTCCGGAGACTGGTTTCATCACACATGGCCTTAGGGAAAAAAATAGTGTGCATGTAGATGATGCAAGAGGAAACAAAAATGTTTGTAATCTGCAGTAAAGGATCGTAATACAGATTAAAATATTTAAAACAAAAATCACTTAGAGCATAAACACACAGTGGTGGTGGGCAGGGCTCTAAGATCCACAGGATTTAGATATCACAATACAAACCTTCCCATCTGAATTATTATTTAATAGGCAGCATCTCTGGATATTTTCCAGCTAATAAATATAGAGTACCAAGTAAGGCTTATACCATTACTTAATAGTCACTAAAATATGCATTCGCGAGGCAGCTGTTGTACGAGCAGAAACAAAAAGTGATCATGAAAATGTGACTTCATCTCTGGCAGGAATGTTTTGGCTGTAGTTACTCCACAAGAAGAAAACCCTGCCATTTACACCCACATGGGCTGTTTAATCATTATTCTATGCCACGGAACAAGGGGATTGGGGGGGACACATTGGCAGAGGATTCACATAATCCATAGGTAGGTATCTAGATTAACAAGATTTATATAAAAATGGGTAAGACCACCACTCACAGCCTATTTAGAATTAACTAGGAATATAGTCAGTGCATGCAGTTCCTACATAAGGTACACAGAGGCAAGTATTTGAGGTTGGCTCACGTTAAGATACAAGTGGCTGCTCTAAAGCTATTACAGAGGACCCCTATGCCTTAGATGTGACCCACACATTACACTGTGGTAGTTACGGGGGATTTTTAACTACCCAGATATAATGTGGAAAACTGACTGCAGATTTCAAAGGAAAAAAAAATGTGTATTATTTTACAGTTGCTGCAGGATCCAGCTATAAGGCATAGGGGACACTGCTAGATCTAATATTAACCAATAGACCTGACAAAGTAACAAAAGCTATAGGTAAGAGGGGCCTAGGAAATAGTGACCATAATAGAATAGCTTTATTCTGGTCTTTTAATAGGATTTTGTCAAGGGGACACAAAAACACAATGTCTAGAATGCTATCGGCTTAAGCCTTTAACCTCACTAACTGGGACAATGTCTACTAAAGTAAGAGTACCGTAACTAAACTGAATACAATTAAAAATCTTAAATATTCATTGTTAGAGGAACATACCATATGGCAATAAGAGCTGGAAACAAAACCAGTGTGGCTAAAAAATATGTAAGGGGGCAATAGATAGCCAAGGGAATGCATTAAAATAGGAAGGCAGTGAAACAGCACGACAAATCTATAAACTAAATAAATGGAAAAGACAAAGAAAACCCAAAAAAGCTGAACACAGAGTGACCCCAATGCCAAAGAAAGTAAAACTTTAATTAAACAGTAAACAAAAAAAAAAAAAAAAAAAAAAAAA
>WMED01001885.1:11232-23610 GCA_019650415.1 Pipa parva
AAAAAAAAAAAAAAAAAAAAAAAAAAAAAGGTTAAAACTGAATTTGGTGGCACCTTAAAAAGCAATGAGGGAGGTGAGGAGTAGGCAAATTTATTAAATTCAGAGGGATAAAGAGAACTTCCCATTCATTGCTGCATAACAAGATAAAATACTGTGTCAAGTTTAAAAAAAAAATCTAAGATAGACAAATTACCAGGTACTGATGTATATATCTACTTTTATCTTTTAATTTTAAGTTCTCTAAAATAAAATATACATGGCAAAAGAAGGAAAGTATTGAAAATATTAACAGCTAGTTTTGACATCAAAGAATGCTATTTATAACTTAAAGGAATCTTTTTTTCTGTAAGATGGTCAAACTGATTTGAATGATCTTTATTGCCCAATGATTTCTAGATGCCGTTACATTTAGTCAATGAGTAAATGCCCCCTAGAAACTATTGACTTTCTGCACAGTTTAGTGCTGAATAGCAACAACTAGTTACTGCATCAGTTTGAATTCAGCGAGGAAAACAAGTGTACCAGTATATAACAACTCATCTAGAAAATGGAAAGCACAACTCGTTTAAAAATATTTTATCAATAGAGTGCTGTAAAACACCAGACAATATAAATATATCTTGTCTATACAACATATAGAGCAGCAAATAATTTAACAAAGAATGCAGAGGTCTTTATCATACAACAGATATCTTGCTATTGGATACTTTATATTGCAACACAGGGAATAATGGTGTTAAAGCTATGCCATTTCTGAAACATGGCAGCACTGTGGCACAGTTTTAAGAGAAGGGAAGGCACTAACGAGTACTAACTGTTATTTATGCCTGCTACTTGTGAACTGTATTGCATTGTGAAAAATGTTGTAGAAACATCAATAATGGTAATCAAATATATTTTGATTTATTGGATTTACAGAATGGCAGTTTACAGATCACAATGGATAAAGCAGATATGTTAAACTAACTTTGCGGATATTTGTATTAAATGCTTATAGTGGAAATTATACCCATTTATATACTTTATTAAAATAAATCAAAATTAATCTCAGCATTGCCAGCCCTGTCTTAAAAAAAGGATTTTAAAATGAAAATTGAAAATATTTTATCGAAACTTTGCAGTATAATGTATATGTTATGGTTAAACTATGGAATGACACTGGGTACTTTGTAGCTGAGCTGATATAACTGGTCTCATCACTGCCTATTGTGGGGAAAAAAGGCCACGTAGCTAATCAGATTGGAAACAATGGATGACATTTCTCCAGCTCAAGGTGTGGCGCTGTCCTAAAGCACAACTATACTGGTCCTGTTCCCAGTTCTAAAAATAATACTTAATGTATTGTATTTAGATTCATGCCCATATCTGATAAAAGCTTTGATTGGAAATAATTGCTTTAAAATCCAGGCAAATATTCTATGATTTTCACATGGAAGTACATATACTTTGTTTATGTGATATTTATGCTCTGCAAAAATACTCAATAGTCTCCAACTGCTCCACTACAAGGAGGCCAAGGGAGTTATTCACAGAGGTGCAAATTCGACTGTCGAATTCTCAAACAGCGGATTCCCACAGCAAATCCGCAACAATTTCCCCATTCTAAAGTCGTGACAATTAGATTGCGACAATTTTTCCATAATGAAGTCGTGACTGAGACAATATTCTCATAAATATGCGACTGCAACATTAGCAGTCTCTTGCGACTGTCTTTACCTGGCAAATTCGCACCTATACGCAACAACTCGGACTTTAGTGAAACCCCCCCCAAGTGCATTAGGCAACTGGACTCTGCACATAAAGGAATAATACTCTGCAAATTTGGATCATACATACATACAATATAAAACACTAAACAGTTGTCTTTACAACCATTTTATACACCTCTGTATACTTTGTTTAGGGAATCTAAAATGATAAAATGAGTCTACCTTCATTTTGCGGGTGTGAAGTTTTTCTTCTTTCAGGTGCTCACGCAGAATTTCACGGTGGGTAACTTCCTGCTCCTCGGCAAACTCGCAGAGTGTATATTTTCGCACAGAATTGTGGTGCTGTGCCATTCCCAGAGAGCTGCCTCCTTGGCTAGGCACACTGGTGAAACCTTGGCGGCGGGAGAAGTAGTACACTGTCACTTGGTCAAAGCGCACATTCTTCTGCCTCAGTTGTTTCTGTCTCTTTAAGATGGATGTTGCTTTGAGAGAAAATGTGATATATGTTACATCTGCTGCAAGGAAAGTTAACATTTTGTTATATTTCGTTAGGGAAGAGAAGTTTGCGTTGAATTCAAGTACTTTCTACACAAAACAGCAAACCGAAACTCCAGGCCATTACTTTAAAACAAATAATATTTACTTGATTCTCAATTTCTCATATAGCCAAAATTCCCAAAAATCTAACCCTGTGAATAATTTTGAGGAGCAATGGGTCTCTGTTTGGTTATAAATGACATCGTTATTACCTGCAAGTCTACATCTGGAAAGGAAAATGTGAAACATCTACTGCTTTATCAATTCCTGGACAATGCTTAGCTTTTCAGTACACTAGAGTAAGCATGTGCTTAAGAGCTCATGATGTTATGGGTATGGTAGGAAGGGGAAGGATATTGATTGGGAAACTATTTGGTATAATAATCAGAACACTTTTAGGAAATAGTTTGCCTTAATTGAAAATTAAAACTTTTTATAATAGAAAGTGTCATCTGGTCCTGAAAACTTGCGGTGCAAAGATCTTCAGTTTTTCTCCCAGCCGTGGCCAACTCCAATGTGCTGCCATCCTCCGTCTTCCTAGTCTATGTAGGTGGTGCACATGCAGCTTCTATGTAATAGCACTTCAGTGCATTCCTGCTTCACAGGTGCAGTCAAGGAGGAGGAGTTGTGGCAGCACAGTGAAGACATGATCATGGTGGGAGAAGACCAGAACATCTTCAAATTGCAAGCACCTGGTCTGGCAGAACACATAATGGTAAGTATAGGACTTTCCTGTTACAGTGAGCAGTCCAGACTCCAAATGGCAAATTTAATTATTCCCAGCGATTTTTAATTTATGGCAGTTTTTATCTCACCCACATCTTCTGCCAAGGTTTGGAATCTCATGCCAGTGACAGTCCATGTGTTTAAGATTTTGAAATAAAAAAAAATTGAAACAAACAGGTGGCTATCAACCCTGCTTGTTACACACCTGAAAGCTCCTGATTGCTTACTCTGAATTCTAAGGTCTTTCAGTCAAATCCCTCAATTAAGATTACAAACTGAACTGCTGAAGTAAGAAGAGCTTAAAGTAAGTATACAGTCTGTAAACTGAATCATTTCTATGGCAAATAACTACTATGAAATAAATAGTTCCTTTGAAGTGAAACAACCCTTGTATAGGTTAGTCTTTAGTGTCCCTTAAAAAAAAAAAAAGAAAAGAAACAGACCCCTTTTTACATAACAACTTGAATACTTTGTAGGTATAAAGCTTAACTTGAAGAACGAAGGCAGTTTCATAGCAAATGCTACAGCACTGAAGCTGTGCTCTGGCTTCCGTTCCTGACTGACATCAGTGGTGCAGAGCGGCATCAATGTCATCATGCCTACTCCAGACATGAGCAGTGATGATTTCACCGCTCCAAGTCCACCCAATGCTTAGCAGTGAAATCATCACTGTGCATGTCTGAAGTAGGTGTGAGGAGGTTGACGTAGCTCTGCACCGCTGATGCCGTTCAGGAGGGGGAGCCAGAGTGCAGCTTCAGAGCTGTAGCAATCTCTGTGAAACTGCCTTCGTTCAAGTTAAGCTACTCCATTGCCCATGAAAGTTGGGACTTCCCAGCTAATGCCAGATATATTTTAGAATATATGAATTTGATTTATGCCTTCAGTTCCCCTTAAGAAAATATAAATCTGTGCTAATGATCAGTACTTGATATTTTACATCAGAAAGTAGTTTCTAGAATTTCTGTCCAAGCTCTTCTGTAGCACGAAGTGGTGGGTATATTTAAGTGAAAGAAATGCAGTGATCAGCCATACAAATGGGGGCACAGCAGATGGGAGCAGTCAAGCAAAAGACCCTTTAAAACCAGAAGCAGTTCAGGCACTTTGTAATTTAGGTATCTGGATAATAAATACTCGTGGAGTTCCCAAGTAAGCCCAGCAGCAAGACAAGTGACCAGAACAAACTCTTCACAAATATAGAAACTTACGTATTAATTCATTAGTGGTGGGAGCATTGATGCTATCACAGCTTTCTGCGCTGTCACTGTTAGAAATTTCATCATCGGAATCTTTGGATGTAGATATCGGAGAACCCACATCTACCTCCTCAAATCTTCTCTTTAGACTCCTGCTCGTGATCGCATCCATTTGTCTCCCTCTAGCCTGCAATAAGATTAAAGCACATGTCTGAGTGCAGATATGTAGTAATAATAATAAAAAAAAGACACCTCTTATAACAAAGTAAGAAAGAAGAGCAGAAAACTGCTCCAATGACCTAGTCACTTGACAGGAATCGTATTCTATCCGAACAGTTCAGCTGACCAGATCACCCTTTTAACATGAGATTCATGCACCTTACAGATGGTCTGATTGGAATGCAGGTCCAATAACTTGTGTCTACAGTTAAAGGGATGGCCTGGATGGCCTGTTATTGGCAGACAGTAAAAAAAATTAAAATGACCTGGTCACAGTAGGAAAACTGCTCCGACTTGCAACTGCTCACATATAAGTCATGTCAGGAAAACTGGCAGACAATCCCACCCACACTTTCCCAGCTGAAGAATATTAGCGGAGAGATATTTTTCCATCAGTGGCAGATTTTGTTTGCTTGCCTAGTCAGTGTGCTGCCAGAGTAGGCCGGCATGGCCATTCTGTTTGCCTGTGTTCGGTAAGCTTTTTTTTTTCAAGCTGAAGACGGTTGTCGTGGCAACTGATTTGATGTAAAGGAGGAGGTGAGAGATAAAGCACATCAGCCAGCTGTGGGACCAGTGAATAAAGGGATGAGGAAAGCAAGAAATGGAACAGAACAAGTAGCAAGCATGTACAGAATGTAAACATAGGCAAGACTCGTAGAAACACGCAATGGAAAAATGGGATTTTACGGGGTTGTTCAACTTATTAAAAGTGCAGTAACACCAGAATAAACAAATCCTTTTTGGATTGGCATGGTAGTCAAATACAGCACTTGTAAAAATGTTATATTTGAAATTAGATTACAGAAATGTTTTGCTTTGTTATTATCTTTTGATAGCAGCCATGTTGTTAAAGTAACCTAACCCTGTCCTGTTGTTTTCTACGGTGCTTTACATATACAGCAAGTGTGTGCCTGCCTTAAAGCCCGATTTTAAAAGGGGCACTATAATGCTGATATAACTGCACACATGCATATAAAACTCCTCTATACTAAGCCAACTGCCAACACAAATAGTTAAAAACAACATTTAGAGCGATAATACTTGCAGTTTGTTTCCCTTAGTTTTCCTGAGAGCTGACATTTTACTCTCCCTGCTCCCCCTCCTTTGTCTGTTCAGCAAGTCAGGCAACTTGAGAAGAAAAATCTGCCTGACTGCTATTGGTTAAGTAGTGTGCTGACCTTTTAGCCGCATAAATTAAGCTTGGAATGCAGGAGATTATAGAGGGGAAAGCTGACTTGTGTACATGTAGTAAGTAGGGCAAAAATATCCGGGGGGAGGGTACCTTTTCATGGAAAACAGGCCAGTACACGTCACACACATTTCCTGGTGAAGGAGTTTATCAATGTTGCCTACTCAATCATTTTGCGTCACATGAAACAACTGGGGAGAAACACTTCTCACCAAGGTATAGTGCTACGTATAAAAAGATGTAATTTGTCTATAGTTCCCATTTAAAGCTAGATAAATATACATTCTGTACACAATTTGGAAATTTTGTAAGCACAGATATCGGATATTGAAATCTGCCGAAATGTAAATTAATGTACACCAAGTTCCTAAGCATTTTCATTTCTAAATTAAATTCTGAAAGTTAGCTACATTGTGTCATGACTCAAACTAGCCAGCCAATTTGGTTAGTAACAGGCTATGACTTTCAGAACTTCTAGAAGTCAGTAGTATATTTATACAAAGTAGAAATGCACACAAAACATTCCCATTGTTGGGAACGACATACTGTGCCTTTAAAAGCAGTTTGTGGATATTGTTTATATTCAAATTTCTATTAAACTCACATAGGGCATATTTAAAGGCCCAATGACAACTGTTTGTATGCAAAAAATATGCCAAAGTCAATGCCTGAATTTTCTTTACAGACAACAGTGCTAGCACTAATGACTTCTCTGAGGTTTTTCTGCCACTGATGTTAATGGACATTTTAATGCTCCTTTATGCTGATGCTTAGTCGGGCCCTGCACCACTCATGGCATTTCTGTGTCAAAGTAAAGCAGCACCAGATTACAATAGGAGTGTATATCCATTATCAGTTTGCGGGGGTTATTCACTAAGGTGCAAATACGACTGTCGAATTTGCACACAGTGGATTCCCATAGCAAATCTGCTACAATTTCCCCATTATAAAGTCGCAACAATTTTTTAATGTTAAGATTGGGACAATTTTCCCATAATAAAGTCGCGACTGCGACAATATTCTCATTAGAAAGACGCGACAGTAGCAGCCTATTGTGACTGTCTTTATCTGGTGAATTCGCACCTATATGTAACAATTTGGACTTTAGTGAATAACCTCCTGCATTGTAACCAAGAGATAACAAAGTTAAAAGTTAACTTGTGTTCTTATACATCAGTGGTGCACAACCTACGGCCCGCGGGCCATATCCGGTGCCCGAAGCATAGCTATCCAGCCCGCATCGGTTCTGGTTGTCTTTGGTGCTCAGTATATTTGGTTATCTGCCCACCGGAGCTCCTGGGATATGAGACTTTACCTAAATAAAGTCATATATCCCAGGAGCTCCAGCGCCAGGAGACTTCCAGGAAGCAGGCAGATAGCCGCATTATACCGAGTGCCACACCACATATCCCAGGAGCTCCGGTGGCAAGAGACTTCCGGGAGGCAGGCAGATAGCCGCATTATACTGAGTGCTACACCACATATTCCAGGAGCTCAGGTGGCTGGAGACTTCCAGGAGGCAGGCAGATAACCACATTATACTGAGCTCCGCACCAAACACAAGAGGGTAGAGGTGCAAGCAGTCCCTCGCGATCCTCACACAACAAGCTGGCACACATGTACAAGGGAGACTATTTGAGAAAAGATAATGAGAATATTGTGACAGTTACGACTTTACTTTTCCTGTCAGCCTGCCTTTTCTTTCCCGAGTGTCAGGCATTTAGCCCTGCCTGCCTGACACTCGGGAAAGAAAAGGCAGTTTTGAGGTGACAGGTGCACTTTAAATACTGAAGTCACCAACATATTCCAGCAATTTGTTGCCTTTCCCCTTTTAACTACCTCTGCCGAAAATCAATGATTAACTCAATTCACCCTCAGATTTGAGAACTCTAAATAATCAGCAGATGGGCATGTTTATAACCTCCGAGCTGTTGGGTTGCTGCTGATCGAAACATCAAGCACAGTGGGGATTCTACAGTTGGTGACAAAATACCCATGACTATCATGATATACGTAAGAAAAAGGTTTGTCATGTTATACATATTGGCAGACAATATTGTTTTGCCATTAATTGATCTTTAAAGTCATGAACTAACTGCTATGACAGGGATGGCAAACCTATGGCATGCACGCTGTCGCCACTGCTGCCTTCAGCGCAGGCAGGGGATCCGATCTAACAGTTTTCAGGCCTGATCTGTGGCCTACACTAGAGTGCCCGCTAACTGGGGAGCTCTCCTTCCCCGACGCAGGTGCGCTCATACTCCAACTCAGGTGTGATGACATCACTCATCAGTACCGACACTTCGGGGGAAGGCACTGGTGAGTGACATCACCTTTTCGGCACTCTGTACCAAAAAGGTTAGCCACCACTGTGCTAGGACATGTTCCCAGGCTTATTTATTGTGGGAAGAAGATTTCAACATGCCTAAAGGCAATGGCGGATATTGTGATTTATCTGCATTCAGTAGACAATAAAATAGAACTAAAGGCTGAATCTATTATTTCATATGAGGTATATTACTTAGACACCTCTTCAAGCACATCACTGAGGCAAGCATGCGCCTTGTGATATCCCAATCAAGTGTAAGCAGAGACTCTGGCACATCACCACCACTAGAGATTCTAGTCTCTCGACAGGAAATTACATCACCGAAGGGGTGGTGCAGCACCCAAAAATATGTGGTGGTGATTATTAAATGAATACTGGCAGCACAATGGCAAGTACCAATGGCTTGTTCTTTATTACAATCAATATTCTGTGCAGCGGTTATGTCTGCGCTATTACCTATGTTAGATTGTTGCAGATCTTTAGTTATTCTTCAAACTAAGCCAAGTCTGAGCAGTTTAAATACAGAACGGCCATAGTCAATTTACAGTAAGAAATTATAAACCCTCAGCATTGCATAGTGTTAATTGCTTCTTGCATGCATTTATAGACTAATTATACCTGTGTTCCATGTCCCCAGAGGATTACCATCATTTCTAAAGCCAGGTTCACACAGCACGTATATGTGCTGCATATTTAGAAATGCGCGTCTAGAAAATACACTGGTGTATATCAGTCCGGCATATTTTCTAGACTTTCATTTCTATTGTACTTACCTGACAGTGTGAACACTCCTTTGGTATTCGCTGCTCCTCCTATCTGGCCGCATTGTGTGTGGTGTATATATATGCAGGCAAAAATGCGATGGCGAGCATTCCAAATGTGCATGCGCTTGCGTCATATGCTAGTGTGGCTGGAACAAGGTAAGTCCCATAGGTTTACACGGCGTTGCTCTTTTTTTGTTTTTATACATTTGATGCTTCGTTCTTTAAGGATTAGTCTACAATGTATGGATGAATGACCAAACGTGACATTACCTTAACAATAAATCTAGAAAACAGAGAAAAATATGAGACAAAACAATGGCTCTCTAGGGAATTGTATAATCTTCAAACAGAGCCAGCAATCCCATTTTGGAGGCCAGAGATATGCATACCATTAATATTTCAGATATATACATATAGACAGTCTTAAATTCATTTAACATTCTTACTTCCCTATGTTTACGGTAGGTTTTTGATAGGGGCCCTGGACAAAAAGTGGGAAGCATATGCAGATATATTTGTTAGGCATGTGACAAGCAAACCCGGCTAAAACCAGCAATGCCAATGTTTAGGCATAATACAGTGCAAGGTAATTTAGTCTACTCACTTGTTTTATTTACAATTCCATGTATTGACTGACCAGTTTGCTCTGCAGGAACAACTGATTGAGAAAGCACAACTAAAGTATTATTTCACATTTACCTGTAAGTTAGACAATGCATTACCAGAAAGACACTAAATTAACTGGTTGGGTGCTGGTGTGAAGCTTCATATTGGGTACCAGACTAGGGGAACAGGGGAATACTACTTGGGGGACAGGGTCCTGGGTCCCAGAGGTGACACTGTGGCTCATCTGCTGTCCTATATCCCACTATATACATTGTTATTGATCAAACATAATAGGAGCAGACAAAAAAGGCCAAGAAATGTGTTTTTTTTTCAATGTAAAGTTTAGATGTGGACAAGTTTCTCATTATGAGATCAAACCTATTACTCACACCCACCCTTTCCTCCTTCTTCCTACACATGACCTTTGAGTAGACCAGAGCAAATCCTTGAGATGTGCATTTGTATTGTGTTGCTGCATATATACAGCTTAGCAAATATACAGGCTGACAGCCTCTATATACATTTAACATGCACAATTTGATTTTTTTCAACTGATCTTATGTTCTCACTGATTACAGGAGTTTAATTATTCCTATAGAAACTTTTCTGCAGACATAACATAGAACATTATGTATGATACAGCTGCTAACTTATTTATAAGATACATAGGGTGCAAAATAAAATGTTTATTGTAGAACAGGGTACTGACACACAACTGTTTCCTCCTTAGGTCTGCACTGTGAATAGTTCTCTTGCACCATGGGAGAGCCAATATATTAGTCATAGAACAGAACAATAACACAAGAGTCTAGTCACATGGCACTAGGCATAATTACTGGATAGAACCATTCATTAGAGCAAGGCTGAATGTGGCATTTGTCATGGTTTTATCGCATGAAGTAAACTGCAACTAAAGACACAAATTGAAGCCCATTCCCTTAAATGCAACAGGTATGTGCCAGTCTATTTGGCACTGTTAAATAAATGTTTTTGCAGTATATATTACTTACACATTTCCTTTCCAATTTATTGGCAATTCCTAACTGCAACTTCTTCTCTCATCTTCTCCCTCCTCTGCTTTTGTTTGGAATCTTAATAAAGGGAACTGACTGAAACACTTCAGAATTCTGAGTAACCAATCAATCCAGCAGGCTTGCATCCCTTTAAATTAAATGTAAATATTACTGCAGCATCTTAAAAGGAGGAAGCCTGAATAATTATCAGCTAGATGACTAAACAATATGGGAATAGAAAAAAAAGCCAATCTCAATATCAATGTAACTTTATTAAATGCTTACACATAACACATTAGTTTGCGCTGTGTTCTTAATTTAGAAGAAATTATGCTCAATAGTTGGAGAATGGAAAGGTTCTTTTTTGATCTCTCTACCCGTTTCTATGGTGAACAAAGTATGAATATTGCTTGTGTTGTCTCTTCAATTTGCACATTTACCCTCTTAATTCAGATCTCAGATTGCAGAAAACATGCAACATGTATGTCCTTATCCAGGACGCAGAGCCAGTTTATGAAATGCAGTGGTAAAATAATTGGCAGACTAATCATTTTTGTGCAAATAAACTTGTACAAGAAATACTGGCAAATTCACATGTTTTAGCAAGAAGTACAATCTCCATAGCAACAACAGGCATCCAAAATGGGATACTGCAGCAAACATTTATGTTCATGATTAAGTGACCCATGGGTAATAGTAGTTATTGAGAAATTATCAGAGATCCTTTACCAAAGGCCATGTTATATGACTATTTAAGAAGAAAATTGGTACACA
The DNA here is from genome assembly GCA_019650415.1 of Pipa parva. Classification (NCBI taxonomy): domain Eukaryota; kingdom Metazoa; phylum Chordata; class Amphibia; order Anura; family Pipidae; genus Pipa; species Pipa parva. Next base: position 22,292 of record WMED01001885.1, read on the forward strand.
GCTTTTTCTTGACTATTAACTACAATAATTGCTTAGAAATAGTAAAGTCAAGCTATTTTTATTATATTAATAGGCCCATGCAAAATAATATCCAAAGGAACACAGAAAAAAGAATCCTCTCACAAAAAGCATGACCTGTAGAAGCGCAAAAGTGAAAAACAAAATGGGGGGGGGGTCTCACCCAGAATGTTTGTACATGAACTGCTCTAGGTCAGTGTGGGAGGTGAATCAAGTTGCAACATATTTGAGATATGTTTTGATCTCTTGGGATCTTTCTGGTAATGAATTAAGCTCCATATTTTTTGTGTAGTCTATCAGAGTCTCCTGCAGGCAGCCATAGTAGTTCATTTCCAGACTCTCAAGGTGAGATGTTCCCTATGATTATGGGGCAGTGCAGAAGTGCACACAGTCATGAGACTGTACAAATAACAGAAAAACTGCAAAGAATAATTAATTTATTCCACTTGTTAATGACTGTTAAAAGTTTCCTCACTTCTCATCTTGATAAATATGCAACTAAATGTATTTTGAGAGTCACTAGAAAGTTGAAACTGTGTTTATTATGTCAGACCTGCTACGTAGTAAGGACGAGCCCCCGAGAAATCACACATTCGGTGGCACCGGGACAGACTTAAGGCTGTTGTAAACTCCCACCCTGTTATTGTGCTTCATTGCCTGCACACAGCAACCCCTATTAATCATGACTGACTTAACATCTCATGGCTTTAAATGGAAATTGTTTTAATTTATCTGAATGAACTTGTCAACTGAAACCCATTCTGGTTCCTAATAATAAAACTTTGCTCTTACTAAGGTCACATGATAGCTTTCTTTTTTTTTTTTTTATAATTATATCTTTGAAGTGCTAATTTTTAATAATTTGTGTTTGGATCTTTGCTGGATGCTGATGTGCACCCACCCAGCGCCAGAGTTTTAAATTTTAGACAATGCTTCTTTAAGTGTAGGCATGAAAAAGCTCTACAAAACCAAAAGTAGATTTTTTTAAAAATTAAAATAACCATTGCCTCATAAAAAATAAGGCATCTTATTTTTCATTAATGCAATACAGCCCCTTTTAAAAAACAAAAACAAAAGAGCAACAAGTCAAATGTTAAAAGGTCAAATTATCTCTAGACGAGACTACTTGGAAAACTAAAGGGCAACATTACTTCCTTGCTTTGGCTTATTTCAAGCCGAACAAGTGCAGAAGCAGAATTCTGATTTCAAACTGCTTCTGTGTGGTAATTTTCAAAAGGAAGTAAAGAGGATTAAAGCTTTCATTCAAAAGAAAAGAATATCAGTGTTCTGACAAGCAGGAG
>WMED01001886.1:2225-25842 GCA_019650415.1 Pipa parva
TGGTATTAACTTTGTGTTTTACCACATTCTAAATAATATTCTAGAGCATTAAAAAATAAAAAAAGTCTTCAGTAAAATAAATCCAAAACAAAACAGCTACAGTATTCTGGCACAAAGCAAGTTATGCAAATGAAAATGGTGACATTTTAGTTTGATAAAATAAGTGGGAGCTAAACATGCAGAAGGGAAATTCTGTGCTTACAATCAACTATGCTTTCAGATTTTTATTCCACCTTCACACAAATACCTTCCCATTAAAAAGTGGAATCAGGAAACACTTTAGGTCAGCGGTTCTCAACCTGAGGGTTGCGACCCCTCTTTGGGGGTCTAATGAAGCTCTCACAGGGGTTGTGGAACAAGCTGTAACTCGGTAGTGAGCGCAGGTCCCTTTATATAGGGGTTCCTGTGTGGTGATGTTGTGCCCAAACATCAGCATGTGATGTCTTCGCAGGGAGTCGCAGTCTCAAAAAGGTTGAGATCCACTGCTTTAGGTGATGGAAGCCAAAACTAATTTGATTTTTTTTTTAATCATAAAGAAAAGACATCTGAAACAGTGATGCTCTACTTATATTTAGCAGCAAAATGTGAAAGTTAATCCTATTTTGATCTTAAAAAAATTAAACTGACATTTTGACTTAAACTATATATAAATACATTTTCTTTAATATGCAAATATAGTCTGTCATAACAACTGTGCCATTAAGCTGATACAACTAGTTACAGTTTGAATCTGAATGATGTGCTTTAGTGTGAAATTAATATTGCTGCTCTCAAAGCCTTTCCCTCAATCCTATAAAAAGCTTCATTAAAAAGGCTTTAAAACAGGTTAGCAAAAAGATGGCCTACATGTCAACAGGAACTGTAAAGTAAATTGCCAGCCTTAGACACTTCATTATTATTTAAGGCTACAACTGTACTACTGGTTAATTATAAAAAAAATAGAAACATTTGACTAGTTAAGCCTGAAGAAACAGCTTCTTTACAAATTGATATTGCTGTTTTTGCCTATTTCAAATTCTGTTCAAAGCAAATTTTATCTGCCTGCCTCAGGCTCATTTAAGCTGTTATTTTCTATGGAGTTGATACTGTCACTTAGCTACTGTCGAAAACGTTTATCTATATTGAAAAAAGGATATCAATATTGATCTGTAATGTAAGTGAACCTAGCTGCAAAACACTGAAAAGCGTGCCCCTTTAAACTGATCAATATTTTTTTTTTTTAATTCCGATGGCAAAAAAAAAAAAATGGTTATCAACCCTTTATAAATTAGCAGAATTGAAAAATACAGAGAAATGGAAATTCACTGTGAAATCTTGGATCCCAGTAAGAAACCTTGCATTGGAGCCTAGTGCTGGGAATTTCCATCATTGGGAATATATATATGATAAAAATAACACATACCTCCGTGTGGATAACCCTTTTATTCGCAGTAAAGAAGTGTCAAGATGAAAATATCCCGACTGTATTTTTCTTTGGGGTACCTAGGTAAAATAAAGAGATTATTTTCTATTTGGTTGAGAACTTCTATTAAAATTTCAGTTTATTTTGAAAATAATACAGCATTCTTACGGAAACAATGTGCTTTTAAGACAATAAAAAAGTGACTTATTTTTCATCTTTACAACCGAAATTCATGCCTCATATCAGTTAACTAAATAAAATGACCCAAAAAAAGTCAAATAATCAAAAAAGTTACCTGCAATCTGTCTAAGAACACTACTACTACAAGCTAACTATTAATTCCAAGACTGACAACTCATTTAAATCTCCCTTTTTATAAGTTGTGAAAGGAGGGGAAAATCTACCCTATCTTAGCCCTTGTAGATCCCCTGGGGTGGGTGTCGCGAGGGTGGGGGGCGGATAGGGCGCCAATAGGGCCAGAGCCGCCTCTGATCCTACATTACCAATTTAATCCAACTAAACCTTTGTTAAAATATGAATAAAAACAACTCCAACATCTCATTTTTCCAAGTATCAGTAACCACTGATGTTAATGAAAATGATCATTTTTACCTAGTCATAAATACCCACAAGTAATGCGATTGTGGAGTCAATTAATCTCAGTTCATTATACGGTCACATAATATCATGAGTGGCAACAGTAGTCAGAGGTTTCATTTACTTGCATAACTTACAGGACTGGAGAGTAAGGGTAATCCAGTGCGGGGGTGAAAGGCCTTGGTTGAAATCCCATCTAGTGACCGAAATGTTTGCTTTTTCCAAGAATGTCTGATCTGTACTTGTTTCTGCAAATAATGAAAATGATTAGCGAACAGTTATTTGTTATAGTGTTATATGTTTTATAAACAATGTCAACAACACAGTTTAAATAGTGCACACTACTATACATCCCATTCAGTTCAGTAATCTAGTAGATCTGAATTCCTATTTTTGTTCACAATTTCCCACTTTGGATTGGTATAACAGTTATTCAAATCCAGAACTTGTAAAATGTTATATTTTTAGTTAAATTCATGAATTTTATTTCTCTCTTTTTGCTTTTATCTTTACGGATAGCTATGGTGATAAACAGTACCATTTTGTATGGTGCTGTAGATCAGTGGTTCTCAGATCTTTCCTAAGGCCTCACCAATAGTGCATTATTTGTGAATATCCACACAGCAGCACTGATTAATCAATCTCTCACATCAATTTAATGGCCTACCTTTTCTGCAGGTAAATATACTTTATAGACAATTTAGAATTTTGAGAAGCACTGATTGAATATATAGTATAAATGGATTTGAGGAAATGTTATTTTTTTGTGTTACTGTTCTTTTAAAAAGAGTACCGTCATTACATTTAACTATATGACTATTCCTTCCAGAAACTTAAACAATGCTGTCTTATTTTTAGTCATACAATACACCCAGTTTTCCTAGAGTTTAATTTATTAAAGTCGGAAAGATCAGCAGACTTTCCCACTTCACTGAGAGAAATCTCATTTTGTTCTCTCGAGATTTCATTCGAGATCTGGATTTTTTTTCCATGGAAAGGTAACCATGCTTTACATTAGTAGCATGGCTACCTTTCCATGGAAAATATTGAAAATTCGGGATTGCGAAACTTGATCTCGTTATCTCAAATGAAATCTTGTGGGAATTAAACGAGATTTCGCTTGGTAAAGTCGGAAAGACCCAGAGCGGTCTTTCCGATTTTGATAAAATAGCTCTGAAATCTTACTAGGGTTCTTTGTCTGGGTTTTGTGCTTCTAAGTTTTTAGAAAAAAAAGCCCCTAGAAAATGAAACCCAAGTCACGTTTTCTTTCCAAAACTACAATGCTATTGAGTTTATGCAAATTTTTTTTTTCATTCTGACGTCATTATTCATTTTAACATTAAGTATTTTCATTTGCCTTTCGGAATGGGAATGAAGATTTTTCAAAGATAATGGCCAAGAGGTCTATTTAAGAGCAAAAAATGATACCTAATTAACTATGACAATGATTATATAAAAACTAAACAATCTTGCCCAGCTTGGTCCCCCTAATTTGTACACAGACACGCCGAGCATCATGAGAGCCCTTACCTAACTGGGACTACTTAAAGTTGCAGTTTAGCAATGGCAGAAAGATATTAAAGTACCCTTAAGGTCTTTGCTTACAAAGACATACTTGCAGTACTGTGAACAATTATAGAGTAACTGCAAAATGCTCCTTCTTAGAAACTTGTGGTCCTGGTAAACATAGCCTGGTTATCTCAGAGGAGTATGAAGTAATCAGTCTGTTTATGAAGATCTGTCTCCTTGTATCTATGCATGGGAGCTAGAGATAGCAGGCATAAGAAGTTCAGTGCAATATTCAGGATAGGGTGCAAAGATAAAAAGTAGACTAGTAGTCTACCTGCAGTACCTCCATAACAATCCACTCTGTGTCCATCTCTAACCATTTATAATACCCATCTGCATGCTCTGGTTTTAGCTCTTCTGAAGGACAGAAAGATAATACTAACTGATTTACTGGTTTTTCCCAACTCTCACTTCTACATTCCACCCATAATTTAGTAGCCAGGGACTCTTAGTACTCTATTTGCCATCTCTATAGCGGTTTCCTTCACTCCTTTATAAACTAATACTGCCTTATACTACTCATGCTAACTGCTAATACATGCCCATAAGCCTTTCTATCACTGCACTCAAATTCCACTGCCCTTTTCATACAGCAAATTCATTAATTTTATACCGAAGCCAAAATCTTCTGTTAAAAGAATAGCACTGCCATTGGCTGGAAATATATCTTATAATTCAGAAAAGTTTCTTATATCAGGGGTCCCCAAATGCGGAACCGCAGACCACTGCCAGTCATTGGGCCCTCTGGTACTTGACCACATAGTGGTGATACGCTTACAGGAAGTGTGTCACCATCATGTGACCAGCAACCTGTTTGAGAGACTTGACAATTTTCTCTGGTACATGTTGTACTATACTTTTCATTTTTCTCTCCCTCAATCAGAACCATGAACACAAAGTTATTAAGAGGGTAGACAATTAAGAATTTGAGAAGTGAATGTTAGCCTCCATATGGGAAGGATCTCACCCCTGAAACCACTCATAGAACAGTTTTAGTTGTTGTTCATCATGGAATATGCTAAAGACACCTGGTCTAGGGGTGATTCTGAATAGGTGGGGTTAAGGTGGACCTGTCAAGTTCACTTAGAAACATGTCCATGAGAAGTAGGGAGTAGTATTAGCTCCATAATAAATCATTGAGCTAAGACTACAGAAATTCAAGTAATCTTCCTGCTTCTTTAAAGTGCTGATGGCCAACTCAGCTGAGTAGGAGGGAGTCTAACATTGTGGGTCCTTCAATCAGATCCCTCAAATCATGATCTAGTAGGGATCTGATTAGAGGAGCTACAATGTCAGCTGGCCTTTAGCTCCGTCCTTTCCATCTCGAGTTTGAAGTCTGGCATCAGGGCTAAAGACTGTAAAGAGGATGGCTGCACTGCAGTGGAAGAAAAGAAACTTGTGTTTACAGACAGCAGGAGGAAGTAAAGATTGTGATAGGTAAGAATTTAACAGTCCCTGTCAGAATCACCTCTAGATCAAGGAGCCTTTAGTTCCCCTTTAAGGACCCTTTTAAGCATTACCAGATAAAAGATCCAGAGGTCTTGCATTAGAACAGGTTTTTGGTGTAAGAAAGCTCAATATCTATTTTTTCTTATTATTAATTTGACACAAAAAAATGATACCATCTTTACTGCAACTGCTTTACATGATTAACTGCACATTTAAAGATGCCCTAAAGAATGAATACTGTTGAATACCACCTCCTTCACAAAACATTTGGTTAATGAATCTGTACTTGCATATTAAATAGCATGTAGGACTGTTCTAAACATGACAGACAATGTTCATGTTAAAGCAGTTACATTTAAACTCACAGCATCACACCCACTCAACCTAGAAGACTCAATTTGCACATGCCAACTGATATTTAAATTTGCCTGTTGATATTTTAGATGATATGGTATTGTCCAGAAATGGCATTTGCTGGTCAAATCCTAAACATTTAGTGAAACAACTTGAAAAAAAAAAAGGGATTTGGTGCATCTATGCTTAAAAAAACAAAACAAAAAAAAAAAACATACACATTATACAAAATGTATAAAAATATAATTTGTCTAATCAGTAAGAGTCCATGCAGGCTACTGATTATAAAGAGTTTCCCAAGAGAAAAAAAACATATACATACTTTCTCTGTATTCTTCAGCCGCTCACATCTCTGCAAACAATCTCCATTGCATTTTCTGTGCCCTTGTGTTCTGCAATCACAGTTTATCGGTTCTTCATTCTCATCATGTGCAGTTTTTACTTTATCCTGGGGTTCCTTGTACTGGATATGATCTTTGCTCTTATTAATACAGTTTTCAATACTAAGCAGCTGATTGCTGTGGTCAGATACCTTTGTTTTCCTTGCCTCTCTGCATACAGTTTCTTGTCCTTGACAAATTCCAGGAGTCCTTACAGTACTTACATATCGAGAGCAATTTTTGATGTTACCATGTTGTAGACTATGAGAAGAACTAGTGTGGCTATTTTCATCTGGGATCAATTGTGTACTGGTGCCAAGTGTGTCATTTGTACTGGTTGAGTTAGAAATGTGATTAACAGTCTTTTTATTACTAGGTATTTCAGTCTGTTCACTCTGTGCAACATCCAGTCTTTTTGGGAGGTTAAATATATTTTCATTATTAGACAATGGCATTGCAGACAAAGCATTTGTAGTTGCCACCTTTTGAAATGTGCTGCAGACAGGTTCACTGGACTGAAATAGAATTAGCTTCCTTCTGGCTTGTGATTTTGGCGAGGTTTTAAATTCAGGGGTGGGTCTCAGAGAATTAATAGGGGTATCAGGTGCTTTTTTAAATTTACTAGGTCTGTCTGTGGCAAGAGTCAAATCAGAACTATATATATGTGTTGAGGGGGATTCTGAGTCCTTTATTTGGGCATTTTCATCTTTGCTAGAGTTTTTAAAAATCTTGGAATTAATGGGGGTTAATTCGTGTACATTAAAAGAATGACTATTTGTTTGTGAAGATGTTTGATCACATTCTAACAGATGCTGTGCAATCCTTGCTATGACCTCCTGACGTTCTTGAATTAAACAGCCAATCAAAGGATTGGTCTCCATGGTCTGACTAGACTGTTGGCTACAAGGTACACCAACTAAAGAAAATGACTTAAAATTCCTTAGAGATGGGTCTTGCATTGCTGCCTTACAGTTACCAATTAAATTGAAACACTGTAGGGTTGATGGTGATGTTCCAATACTGTATCCACTATCAGTGCTGGAAAGCAGCTTGACATTTCTCATAGGAACAGTAATATCCATGGTTGAATTTGTTCTTGCATGCATTAAGTCTTCGGGGCCAACAGGCCAGTTTTGCTTGGGACACATATGCTGGGAGCAAAGACCATTATTCATTCCGACATCTTGAGAAATTTGAGCCCTAGTAATACTAGCCTCGCGTGGTACTATTTTCTTCTCATAATAGCGGAGATTGCTGTGGATGCTGCAGTTTAACACTGGATAATTGGATTGTCGGGGCAAAGACTGCACACTGACTTTCAAGGCCACATTGTGAGATACATTGGGTACAGGAAACATATGTTCAGTTGGTGGATGGGAAAAACTCCACTGGAGCTCTTCATCAGCTGAGCTTACACTGTAAAATAAAGAATTGAGATTTGTTTATTTCTTCAAGAGATGCTACGGTCACCAATTTAAGTTTGTTTTTTTTTTAAAGGTGGAAGATAAAAAGTAAAGAATATCAATCACTAGCTCAAACAGTTTCTTAAATTGAATATATTTGCTGTCCATTTCAAGCATCTCACTCTGAGTTGAACAAAGTGAAACAGAGCTGTTCTCTGCTCTTTACTGCAGTTCTAAAATGCACAGTTGTAAAACACCAAATTAAATATTACACTTATTGTGTAGTTCTTGTGATCCTACATTGTTATTAAGAAATAGACAAGTTGTGGGCACACCAAGTTCCAAGCTTCTATGAACAGAAATTCTACTGTAAAGCTATTCTGTACACAGTAGAAAGCCACGGGCTAATCTGACTGAGATGTCAATGGTTATTTAATAAAACTCAGCAGATTCATATTCTTTTGTACTAAAGAAACTGTACATCCTCAGTGTTAACAGTCTCCTATAGATGTGCACTGCTTATGGACTGTGGCAAAATAGTCTATTTAAAAATATATATCCTTCAGATAAATCAAACACTAAAGACAAATAACAATCTAGCAATAAAGAACCTCTTTAAATCAACAGAAGAATCTTTACCTGCAATTAAAGCTTTTCATTTAAATTTACTTACAAGCAAAACACACCTAATATCCAAAATGCTATATGGCTGACCGATTATTATTTGGCTCCAATGCCTACCTGCAGGCTGCATTGGATTCTCTACAGCCCTGCAATGTATAGCTTAACTAAATTTATTACCAGCCCTGCAGTATGACAATTTTGAGATATTTGGTGCTAAAGGAGGTAACTAAAATATCTATTTAATTTGTACAGTAATCTGTTTAGCTGCCTATTATATGGCTTCAGCAGTCTGCAGCATGAAGGGGAAATTATTACAAATTAGAATTTTAGCATGTGCATATTAGGGTTGCCACCTAATCTCTTTAAAATAGAACATAAAATCTGCATGCTATGATACGGATTTGAAATTAGTTTAGATACATGCTGCAGGCAATAACCATTTTTAAGCAGCAATGCCGCATGCAGTTCAACTAATTTTCTATCGGCAACACAACATGCTCATTTTGTATGTGCTTTGTTTAAAAAAAAAATGAGATGGCAACACCAGGGCATACAAGGCAAAATGAAAATAGAAATGTGCAAAATGCAGACACGTATATTACTATATTATTGTTGTTTATTGTTACATAAGCCTCTGTTGAAGGGTGAGGACTTATGTAGTCATACATGTCATCATTTCCCTTTAAAGGTTTAGTGCAAGGCTGTACTAAAATCTATTCAGTCCTGCTTCAGGTATATTTCATAAGTCTCCCTCATAAATGCTGGCATGTATGATAACTTTAACAACAAGGTATGTCCTAGCACACTTCCTCTGTATTTCCTGGAAGCTGGTCAGAGTATCTCCAGGGTAAATAATATCCAATGATGAAACTATTTTTAGACATCTTAACTAGAGATAGTACTGCACTCTGCTCTTGTAAAAGATATCCATTTATTTCAAATCATTACAGGTGAAACTATTTTTGTTTCAGGAAATCATTACAGGTGAAACAATTTTTGTTTCACTTGTAATGATTTGAAATAAATGGATTAATATCTTTTGCAAGTACACAGTGCAGTACTATCTTTTCCTTAATTATAATTATGATCCTGTCCTGGTGAAATCTGCCATAACACCCAGGGATTTTGCACCTGCCTATGAATGTTACACACTATTTAAGAAGGAGGAAAGTGCTGCATAATCTTGAAATATTTATCTTAACCAGATAGAGCACCAGATAGTCAGATAAGATGCCTTACCTGACTTTTTAGAACAATGTGGTGCGTGCAACACAGTGTTTTGGGTATCGAATTTTACTTTTCTTTCGCAACTGTTCAATAAAATTGACTAAGGCTCATGCACTAACTGGTTGATCTGCTGTATAACTACCCTTTATAAAAAGAGAACAAATCACAGTGTTCATGGCTGCGCTGAAATCTACAAAGTCCTCTATTATTAGTTATATTTCATAAGTCTGCTTTCTTTGAAAGGGGTTATTGGTGTGTATGCTTGCAAGTATGTTTATTTTATAATAAAATTATGGATCGCCATAGTAAGTAAACTTGAAATTCTCTTGTCTAGATTACTGTGTATGTAGAAGTGATCTCTTGTCCTAGAAACATTAACTAAATTGCAAATAGATTAAGATTATTGTTTGGTATTGAATTGTGAAGATCTGATCACAAATTTAGGAAATCATGGGACAGCAGAGATCAATGACTAGGCATGTGTAACAGATATTCTGTTTAAAAGCAGAGTTGATAACTTACCGATAGAGAATGTTACTTGGGACAGCTCCATGGGACACACTCAACCAGGCGCTTAACTGAGAGAAAAAAACAAAGGAACGGATAGCTAGCAGCAGCGTCTTTTCTTCTATGAACCGATCTCCACTCCTAAAGGTAAATATGCAGGAGAATAAATCAATCAATGCAGAAAAAATGGTGTCATAGTATAAGAAATCAGGTATGTTGATTAGCACTAAATAACAAAAAAAAAAGGGGGTTGTTGACAAGCAAATCAAGACTACATTTATAAAAGAATGCAAGTTGAAAGTGCTTCTCCAGCTTCTGGCTGAGAATGCTGCAAAGTGCAGCTATACAGATCAGAAGATTACCCAGTGTTCCCCTTCAAGCTTCCCTGGGTTACTGGTGTCAAAAATAATAACTGACATGATTTCAATCATCAATCATCATCAATCATCATCATCATCATCATATCAGAACTCTTTCCCAAATCTTTGGTTTAAGAATCAACAATGCTGGGATGGAAGGGGAACATGGAGTAAGCTCCCAATCTGTATACCAACCAGGAAAATCACCATGTATTCAGCCACTTTGCTATAACAGCTATAATGTGGTTATAAACCGAGGCTGGGGAACCCCATATATAAATATCATTTACATTTGTGGTAACATTAGCTATGGACACCTACTGTCTGGGAACAGGTTCTAGAATCCACCTCTCCAACAAGAGAGCATCTTGTTTCAGTGCAGGATCCTCCAATACATTTCCATCAGAGTTTGCTCCTTCTTCACTATAGCAGCAATCTGGCAAAAGCATCACCTCAACCATGATGGGATTATTGTTTCTCCACAGAAGGGAAACTTCAGACCTAGTTTTCCTAGCTTGTCGACACTGAAACAAAAACAGTTACAGTCTTTATAGTGGAGAGCTATGAGTGCAGGGAAAATTAAATAAATACTAACACACTATAGCTCAGTAGGAAGCAGCCTGGATAATGGGTAAATGCTTTTTTATATAAGCAACACTGAAAAATAACTGAAATAGGTTAAAAATTGGTAAAGAAACAGAGTATCTGTTGCAAATAATCTTTATTAATAAAGTACTAAAAACAATTAAGGTTGGAAACAAAATTAAAAACAATTAAAACGCCCCTGCGGGCTTAGCATCTCCCGATTGAGAGAAAACAGCGTCCAGGTAGGTACTGCACTGAAGGTATAAATAGATAAATGTGCGTGTGACGCCGGCGCGCCGTGACGTCACACGCACTGCCGCCATCTTGCACAATCTGGCAATACTGATAAAGCTAATCTTTATTTGTAATTATGCATGTGATGCCGCCGCGCCACCATCTTGGAATACTAGGGTATTTATGGAGACTGCTTTCTCATCGACAGCACTGCTTAAGAAGCCATACATAGGCGAAACGCATACGGTTTTCCGAGCACGGTCTGCACAACGTTAGGCAACTGTTTTTTGAGCTTTTCTTTCCCTCTTCACACACTTTTATGAATTTTTGACTTTGCGATCTTCTTCTCATACTTAAAACCGGAGGGTTGTTTCACTTGTTCTCTTTATTGATCTTTGTATCGCATTACAAGTTACATTCAATTAATTCTCATCTGTTGATGTGTGTTATCATCAATTCCTCATAATTTGTATATATTTTATTTATATTAGTGTTACTGGCTCCTTCAGTTGCCCTGTATTATGTGATTTTTTGACTGACTTTTTTTGTTCATTTATTATGTAAACCGCATTGATTTATCTATTTATACCTTCAGTGCAGTACCTACCTGGACGCTGTTTTCTCTCCTTCGGGAGATGCTAAGCCCGCAGGGGCCTTTTAATTGTTTTTAATTTTGTTTCCAACCTTAATTGTTTTTTGTACTTTATTAATAAAGATTGTGTGCAACAGATACTCTGTTTCTTTACCAATTTTTATGGTTATTTCTATCTGTTAGCATCATCTTAATTCAACCTTAAATGTATGACGTTATACTCTGTGCTTGCATCCTCCCTATTCCTGAAATAGGTTAAAACTAATCACATGAAAGTGATCCCCACTGAATAACTGATACAGTCTTGGGAAATAATTCTTTAAAGCTGATAAACTGCCTATTCGTTATAGGAACAGTAACACACAAAATGCCTAGCATGTATTCATATATCATGAGGAAAGAACCCACACTTCAAAAATGTGCATCATTTCTAGAATGTATGATGTACAGTTTTACTTTTACTCTTCTGAATATTTGCTATGTAAAGGTTTAAAACAAGTCTAAAGATTCCTTATCAGATCTCCTCTTCTGGCAGGTTCCTTACTGCAGTTACATGACCTACTCAAAAGGCTGAACCCATATTTTTGGAATCACCATGATTCACAAGTTGACTGTTAAAACCACCCAAACTAATTAGAAAAGCATGAAACATAGCTTTATAAAGGGGTCCTATAAGAATCTAGGAGGAGGCTAACTAAGAAGAAGCAAAAAAGAAAAATCTAGGACTAATCAGCCCTATAAAAACAAGTCAATTCTGCCACAATGAGGACAACCAATGTGTTAACTCTCACAAATATTTGTGTGTGGACCATGCATACGCTAACATGTGCAATAACTAATCACTGCATTCGTGCTTATTAGGTAAAAACAATCAATAGACTAACTGAATCTGTTTATGCATTCCATATTAGCATTTGGTAACCTATTTTCATCAGCATTTTTAAATTGTCTTGTATATTGTGATACAAATTATACAATTCCAGAACTACCATAAGAGGGAGCTCTGCAGACCATGTATTTAGTCAGGCTAGCAATCCTTTGCCACTATAACCACAGAAGTGATAGGAGCTGGGTGGAGCCCATGCAGGTAAACAGACCACCACTCCATCCTATTTTTTTGCAAGCCATGGGCATATATAGCTTGGCAAAAAGTTATGGAAAAAAGAAAAAGAAGGAAACATTTAGGCCTGTTTCACACTTAAGGGTTGTCTAGCTGAAGTGATCAATTGGACTTCTCACATATAAATGAATATATTTTTTGTTATGGCACTCACATTCCCACTGTGTGAAACAGGCCTAAAGGCAACTAACCTAACCTAAATGAAAAGATTCATAAGGCTTTATAAATGACAGAGACCTTTACTCAGTAGATGGCATTGTACAGATGCTAGGTTTGCTCTATTCAACAGACTTGCCATTTAATATATTACATAAATAAAAAATGATGCATTATGTGTGAATGCAGAATCGATGTTTAATATTCCATGCTACTTAATTGTGAATCGATTGCCTACCCATTAATGGGTTTCAGAACGGTTTATTAAAAGGCTGAATGAAATGAAACAAGATGATGTTAAAGGGGGAAAAAAAATCAATTCTGGCACAATGAGGACACCCAAGGTGTATCTGGATTTGCAGAAAGGCTCCAACAAGAATACTAGTGTATGTACCATATGATACACTTACCTGTGCCAATATATCACTGCATTCATGCTTATTAGGCACAGGCTGGCTTGACTGTGCTGGCGGGCAATGGAAACCTTCTGTTCTGCCTTTCACAGAATGTTCTGGTGTTCGACCTTCTGTAATCAGCAACACTAGGTATACAAGGAAGTCCTCTGCTTCATATTCAAAAAACTCATCCATGGAATCTGCCACAAACAAACATGAAGATTTGACATTGCATCAGCAGTTCCTCAGCATTTTTCAACAATTTGTACCAAGTTATCTTTGTATTCTCTCCAGAAACAATGACTATTTAACTCTTCAGCAGCCTGAAACACTCCTCTGTTTAAACAGATTTGAAAAAAAAACCCTCAACTATAAAAAAAAAAAAAAAAAAAAAAAAAAAAAAAAAAAAAAAAAAGACAATTTCAAATGAAATTACCAGACTGACATTTTACTAATTAATGTAAATTATTTTTTCCCAAAACAGCTAATTATGACTCCCGAATATAAATAAAAAAAAAACAAAAAAAAAAAACACACACACACAAGAAATGATATTTTTTTTTGCTGTGCATTTTAATGTTTTCACTGGCCATACATTTGCCCAGGACGAGACACTGTTACAACAGACAATACAGAAGCATCATGTGATATCAATACGGACAGTTATTCTTTAATAAAAATAAATAAAATACTATGAAAATAAAGTTATTTCAAGATGTGCATTTTTTATTTACACCAATAGCTTGCCATCCCCCCCATCAAATGCTTTTCCCTTAACCACTTCTTTACCTACCTTCATTTTTTGATCTCAAACACGTTTATTTTTTAAAGGTGTTTTTCAACTCTTATGTCACCTCAGCGTTTACAGGTGTCAGCCTCTTATAACTCTCCTGAACTCTAATCACTAAAGGTTTCCTTCAATACAGAATCCCAGTACCTTCACACTACCATCTGATTAGAGAAGATTTACTTATAGCATGTTTTACCTACCCTTTGACAACTTGGGCTTACCAACAATAATGGATAGGCTCAGAAATCTTAGCACAGAAGAACAATCCTAATAGAGTTTAATGAAGTTTAATAGAAGCATTACTCTGCTGCAGCACGCCTCCCCCACCAACTGCACCTCATAGGCCTAGGTCCTAGGCCCATCATGAAGCTATTTATAACCCTTTCCCACTGCTGCAGGAGGTTCATCAGCAGCTGGAGAACTACAGGTTAAAGGTTACTGCCCTATAATATAAGAAGATGTAGATGGATTTAATTCATTCAGAGACTAAAAGAAGAGGATAAACAGGTTTTCAATAAAAAGCAAAATTAAAAATAAATAAGAGGCAGGATTATCATGCTCCTGGTAAGGACTAGCTTATAATATAATATGTTTGGCCTATGTTGAGAGTAAAGAAAAAAAAACAACATTGGCCTCAAAGTGTTTTGTTTCACACTGGAGAAAAAAAATTCATAGGCAACCTATAGAGAGAGGCCTTTCTAACTGTACAAGCTCCAGCTTGAGCTAGTACAAAGAATTAACAGACAATTGATGGTGGAGGAAGCAGCAGCTGGTACAGCTCCTTACTCGATACATACAAGTACTACTTACTGCAGCTGTATAATGGAACTTCTCTTCTCTGTATTTTGCTTTCAGGCACAACACTGGTGTAATGCTACATTTTTCTTTTGCTTGTACAGATAAATACGGGAGCTCCCAGAATTCTAATAATTTAAGTGAACACCACAGACCAAAAAATAGTGTCATATTTTAAAGCAAGCAAAAAATAATTTTTTCATCTAAAATGGGGGGAGGGGGGGAACAGAAAATGTGTGTCGAGTCCTCAACTACTACTGTTATTGTAGTAAAATTAAAAGTTACAATTATAACCCACACCACCTGAATGATAGACAAACCATGCACTTAGCATCTGCTGCTCCATGTAGATTGAAGGCATGCTGCCTCCCTGAGGAAGCGCATCATCAGTATGCAAATTTATGATGATTAAACGCCGCTATTATACTAAAACACAATTTAGTAGTGCTATTAGAACTTCAGCAATGTGGTAAAGAGGAACAGTAACTATTAACTGTAATTATGGTGGCTATAAGTGCCCTAAAGGCTGATATGTTTTTAAAGAGAAGACTTTATCATATAGGGAAGTAGCAGTGTAGTCATCATCCCAGCATATGGGTGCATAAAAAAACATAATCTAAGATTACATCATAGGATTGTGTGAAATATAATCAAGCTGACCTTTACACATACAGTAGGACAGTTTTAACTAATACCACCTGATGGCAACTTAATGAAAGAAGGTTAATTATAGGAGGTCTTAGAAGACATATTATATTACATTTTGAATCAAATACACAACTTCTGCAATATTAAACAGACAAAGATTCATGGATATCAAAACTTTTGTTTGGAGGGCAACAATATTTTTTTAATGAGCTCTCTAATGACATTGCTGCAACTACAACAGCTTTCCCTTGCTTCAAAACAATACTTTGCAGCCTCTGGGCTTTTAGCCATATAAACCAAGTGCTGAAGATTCTGAGGGCAGTCGTGACTTTACAATGAGAAATTTGTCACAGTCGCAGATTTGCTATGGGAATCCGCTGTTTGAGAATTTGACAGTCGAATTCTCACTTTAGTCAATCTCCCCCCTCTGTTCCTATAAGCAAATTATTGGTGCTACAAGTCAGAAGTAAACTGAACCCAGAGAGGGCATATATTCTTTATTCACCCAAAATGCCAAATGAAAGAATTCTATTGTAAGGAAGGGTTGTCTGTGCTACAGGAGATTACAGTATATTTGGCAGTTACTTAAATTACACACTGAATTATTTTTCCCCACTTAAAGGGACACTAACACCTGTAAAAAATTGCTTTCTAATTATTGACTGTGTAGTTTTCAGTACAACAAGTGTTAAAATGACAGGTTTAGGTTTACCTATTTTTAGAATAATCATAACAATAAAAGAAAAAAAAAGTACTTGGACCCCAGGCTATCACTAATCCTAGTGCTTCTATTACCTCTGTGCAGCATTTGAATTATTAAGCAGATTTTGACTGAGCAGTGTTAGGCTGCTTTTTCCCAGTTTTTCGGTCTCTCAGGCCTGTCTTACACTAAGAGGACCTACTCGAGATGCCTCTCGAGACTGGAATTCCCTTTAAAGCGTGCGCCGACGTCCATGTGCAGGGCATCAGCAAGCGCATAACAGGCTATGCATACTGAAGTGAATGATCGAAGGGTAAGTTCGCTCTTTGGTGATATACCCCTTAAGTTTCTTGAAATAAGTGAAAGTGAATTTTAATTAGGAGGGGTAAAGATGCTCAGCTAGTGAGTTTAGCACTTGACTATGGAGTGAGGGGCTAGGATTATCTGAAAGCATCTTCTCCAATTGCTTGTTTTCTTTTCTATTGATATGACTATTCTGCAAAATCTGTAAGCCTAAACCTGTCATTTTAACACTTGTACTTAATACTAGGTGGCCAATAAATAGAAAGCTTCTTATTTACAGGCTTTAGTGTCCCTTTAAGAGAAAGGACACATTAATATACATCATTGCTAATGTAATAAATGCCAAGGGCAGTTTTATTATCACGTTACAAGGACACAATAGCTCTTGGTTATCTATGATCTGAACATTAAGCATTACTAATCATGTGGCACTCATGCTAATAAACATTAGGAAAGAGTAATTCCGCAGTTTGTAAGCGTCCTTGAGATTGCATTTGCATCTTAGTTATATGCAACCCTATTGTATAAGCTGGAA
Organism: Pipa parva; assembly: GCA_019650415.1. Classification (NCBI taxonomy): domain Eukaryota; kingdom Metazoa; phylum Chordata; class Amphibia; order Anura; family Pipidae; genus Pipa; species Pipa parva. Next base: position 18,950 of record WMED01001886.1, read on the forward strand.
ACAATATGTACTCTAAGAGAAAATCCCAATATGAACAAATAAACTCAGCAAGAAAAGCTCTTTTCTGGTGTATTCTATCATGGGTTTTACAAGACTAACATTGTGATGTAAATGTTATATAGGAAAACGGAGAGCAAGAAAACACACCACAACCCACCACCCTAGATGTATAGTCTTATTATACTACAAAAGAGCTTATAGGGTACAGGGACTTATACGCAATCAGGATTTAAAAAAAAAAAAAAAAAAAAAAGACGGGGGGCCGAAACAGATATGCAAGTGCATAATTAACCCGCACACCTAAACCGTAACTTTTATTCTTATCCTGTTAAAACCCAATAGAGTAGTTAAGTGCTTTATAGTAACAATACAGGACTAATTACAATAAAGTTGACTTAGACCAGGGGTTGGCAAACTTAATTGAGGAGGGAGCCATTTCACTCCCTCCTCCAGCGGCACAATTTTTTGCAAGCCACAACGGTGGAGGAGCGCACTCTCCCACCCACATGACCTGCCGATGGCCAATCAGAAGAGGAGTTGGAGGTCATGGGTGGGACTTAAGAGATGCGCTCCGCGCTCTCCTAGTTTTTTACTAGAACTACTTATGTATTATCACTATAAGGCACTTTTATACACTACTTGGTTTTAAGAATAAAAGTTATGTTTTAGGTGTGCGGATTAATTATGCTCTTTCCTTCTGCACCTTCCTTCTCTTGGAGATTCATCACGTAATATACCATGCACCCTATTAATTATTTCCAGCTCTACAAGTTTATAACCCTAAGGCGGTGGTTTGCGGTATGTTATCTTGTTTTCTGCTTTTTCCTAGTTAGCAAATCTAGACCATTGAGTGTTCATAGCATCTTAAGTGCCTACAATACCATATACTTGACTAACTAGCAATTAAGCTAAATGCAACCATGCAGCTGCTTACTATGTAGGTCAATTTTATTATAATTACTCAAGTATTATAACTATAAGGCACACATACATATAAAACTCCTTTATATTAAGCCAATTGCTGACATAAATAGTTAAAAAAAGTTTAGTGAATAAATAGTTTTCCTGAGAGCTGACATTTTCCTCCCCCTATCCCTTCTGCTCTGCAAATTAGGCAACACAAGAAGAAAAAGCTGTCTGACTGCAATTGGTTAAGCAGTATGCTGACCTTTGGCCCTCATAAATTAAGCTTGGAATGCAGGAGATTACAGAGGGAAAGCCGACTTGTGCACATGTGCTAAGTAGTTAGTAGGGCAGAAATGTCCAGGGGAGAGTACCTTTTCATGGATAGCTGGCCAGTACACATCATAGACACATTTCCTGGTGTGGGAATTTTTCAGTGCTGCCTACTCAATCACTCTGCTTCAAATGGAACATCTACTGGGCAAAACACTTCTCACTAAAAGGTATAGTACTGCATATGTAAAGATGTAATTTGACTATAGTTCCATTTTAACTACACTATTAGATTTTAAATGGATAAGAATAAATTTACATGTTTAGAGGCATCGAAAACAATTGGTAGAGGGATGTAGCATACAGAACAGGGTATATCGGCAGCAATACAATGAGTCAACTATCTACCCAACAATAATCTTTGTGCAAACCTTTTTCCTCTTTATGTTTCAAGCAGAATTCCTGGGAACTTTCTATCTTAGCTTTCTTAGAACATTAACTCATTTACAGTCATGGCTATTTACCATTTCTTTAAAAATAGAGCAGATAAGAAAAAATAAAAGGCATATTTATCTAAGTGTGAATTGTCCTGTAGAAGCACGAATTTGCAACAATTTACTACTTCTCCAACTTTGCATATTCAGCAAAAAATGTTCTTTTTATAAGGTGGAGAATTGCTCTACTGTTAGCAACATTACTTTGTTTGTGAATTTACACAACACTCTGCATATATCTGCTGTAAATGTGACAACAATTCAAGTACTAATCATGTGCCAAAGTGATGATTTATCAAAGTATACTGGTGTAAATGCCCAGACTTAACTTTAATAAATCAAAGTGGAAAATAAGGGGGCTTATGGCAGGATTTCCACTACTATTCAGGTGACATTTTCTCAAAGGGCTTGGAAATTATGGCAACAAAGCACCAACAAGAGCTAGAAATTGTCTACCATTTTAAAAGATTTGTAAAATAGTTGTCATTTAAGTAGCTATTCTATGGTGACAATACTGGTGACCACAATGCTACAAAATGGTGAAATTGCCCTTTCATATAATTATTCATGCCTATTACAAGTTTATCTTCATGGATGGTGGTATTGTCTTCTATAAATGAATCCATGTAAAGATGACATCATTTCACTACAATAAGCCTATTCATGACAAATTTGCTACAATACATCATTGCTAATATTCAACTGACTCAGAAAGTACTACTTTAATTTTAGTGAATATGCACAAATGGCCTTGCTAGACTAAGGACAAATTGTTATACATTGCAGGAAATTTACTTTGGGAAGAAAAATGCACTCTTTGATGTAGAACACTGTAAATGTGATATAAATAACTCAACCCTGGAAATTTGGTTACAGACCCTAAGACTGTAGTCAAAAGATTTCATTGTTTAAACCTGTGATGCTCTTTCCCTTATTTGCTAGCCTCTTCCACAATGGCATGTTGGCTTCTTTGTAAATGTCTAGCTGAAAACATTTTAAAATGCATCCTCTAAAAATAAAAAAAGATATCTCCATGCCAATTCAATTTGTGAGATTACAGTGGGTACGGAAAGTATTCAGGCCCCTTTAAATTTTTCATTCTGTTCATTGCAGCCATTTGGTACCATCAAAAAAAGTTCATTGTTTTGCTCATCCATTTGCACTTAATCTTGAAAGAAAAAAAACAAATGTAGATATTTTGCAAATTTATTAAACAAGAAAAACTGAAATATCACATGGTCATAAGTATTCAGACCCTTTGCTGTGACATTGATATTTAACTCACATGCTGTCCATTTTCTTCTGATCCTCCTTGAGGTGGTTCTGCACCTTCACTCGAGTCCAGCTGTGTTTAATTAAACTGATTGGACTTGATTAGGAAAGGCACACGCCTGTCTATATCCGACATCAGAGCTTACAGTGCATGTCAGAGCACGTGAGAATCCTGAGGTCTAAGGAACTGCCCAAGGAGCTCAGAGACAGAATTGTGGCAAGGCACAGATCTGGCCAAGGTTAAAACAGAATTTATGCAGCAATCAAGGTTCCTAAGAGCACAGTGGCCTCCGTAATCCTTAAATGGAAGAAGTTTGGGACGACAACAACTCTTCCTTGACCTGGCCATCCAGCCAAACTAAGAAATTGTGGGAGAAGAGCCTTGGTGAGACAGTTAAAGAAGAACCCCAAGATCACTGTGGCTGAGTTCCAGAGATGCAGTAGGGAGATGGGAGAAGGTTCCACAAAGACAACTATCACTGAATCAATGAAAGCCTGCATACAGTTTGCAAAAAACACAAGAAAGACTCCCAGACTATGAGAAATAAGATTCTCTGGTCTGATGAGACGAAGATTGAACTTTTTGGTTTCAATTCTAGGCAGTATGTGGGGAGAAAACCGGACATTACTCATCACCTGCCAAATACAATCCCAACAGTGAAACAGGGTGGTGGCAGCATCATGCTATGGGGGTGTTTTGCAGCTGCAGGGACAGGACGACTGGTTGCAATTGAAGGAAAGATGGATGCGGCCAAGTATAGAGATATCCTGGATGAAAACCTCTTCCAGAGTGCTTTGGACTTCAGACTGGGCCAAAGATTCATCTTCCAACAAGACAATGACCCTAAGAATACAGCTAAAACAACAAAGCAGTGACTTCAGAACAACTCTGTGCCCAGCCAAAGCCCTGACCTAAACCCAATTGAGCATCTCTGGAGAGACTTGAAAATGGCTGTCAACCAACGTTCACCATCCAACCTGAGGGAACTGGAGAGGATCCCCAAATCCAGGCATGAAAATTTTTTGCATCATTCTCAAGAAGACTCATGTACTGTATATACTAGCTCAAAAGGGTGCTTCTACTCAATACTGAACAAAGGGTCTGAATACTTAAGACCATGTGATATTTAGGTTTTTCTTTTTTAATAAATTTGCAAAATTATATACATTTTTATTTTTTTTCTGTATGGGGTGCAGAGTGTATATTAATGAGCAAAAAAATGAACTTTTTTGATCTTACCAAATGGCTGCAATAAAACAAAGAGTGAAAAATTTAAAGGGATCTGAATACCATATATCCACTGTATGTTTCAAGAACACGTGACAATCACAGTAACCATTTATGGGACATCTGCCAACACACAGTTGTGAGCTGTGAGTTAACATCTACTTCTGATTTAAGATACAGTTGCTTCTTGTGGGGATTTAAATCTGAGACATCAACTAAATGTTGACAATCATCAATAATATTTAAGCAAATATAGAATATTTGGATATAGCAGATTATCAAAATATAATTGGTATTTGTATTTTGCTCCCCTTTATTAGGCTGCATAGATTTCAGTATGGCTTGGAATAAAAGCAGAACATGTGCTTACACTTACATATTACTTACACACACGCACACAGACGGCCTCAAACAAAGAAAACATGCAGTCTGATCTCTTTTCATGGAAAAATCTGTAAAATTAGAGCCTAACTCAGCACATGACAAATGCATCCTGCATTGTGGCTAAATGTTCTGATTCATTTTTATTAAAGCAGACCAAAACATGACTCTCTGAGCTAAATATATGCACAATTAAATACGCACACAGACAAATGTGAATGTTGTGCTCTTTTGCTTTCAATACACTTGAAATTGAAAGAGGGTAACTAACTGGATATTCAACAAATGTGAATAATAATCCACTCTAAGGCAGCGCTACCAAATACATACAAAGATGAAAAAGGTGAAAATAGTCCAAATAAAATTTTCCTGTGTCAATTCAGAAACGTTGTTGCAGCCTTTTAAAAGAAAGTCCAACACCTTTCTTCAATTCTTCAAACTCCCAGATTACTGCAAAAAAGTGCAACACAAATGGGCACTAATAGTGTCGAATCAAAGGGTGACTCAATTAGAAAGATAAAGCCCAAACGTGCTTCGTAGCACCAAATCTCCAGGTGACAAGAAAACTGATTTAACACCACACCTCTGCGTGCTTAGATAATGAATGAGTATATATATATATATATATATATATACACATATACACTCACCAGATGCACAAAATAAATGCGCCTTGAAATAATATGCAAATCTGCAGATTCCCTTCCAAAAGGATTAGACACCCATATGGTATACTCGGTCCAACCGGCTTTTCTTCCAATTAGACGCAGACCAAAATTCCAAATTTATTGCATAAAAAGCGAATGGATCTACTCACATATGACGTAGATGCTATTCCATAAAACTGTAACTGGTTAAAAAGTCCTTTCCTCTACGCGTTTCACCATAAATTGGCTTCATCAGGAGGAACAATCCCTATCGTGTATACGATTTTATAACTACTCCGACTCCACAACCCTGGTTATTTTATGAAGCGTCTGTTTGTATTTACTGTCACACTTCGAGCCCACATACTGACAGAGGATGGAATTCTGGAGTCCAAAAGATTTTATCACTCATGTGCAATTCTTATGCTGTAATTAAGTCATGTGTTTTATTTACCTTTCATGAGGTTTAAGAATTCAATGCTATTTTAATGTGAAAGTTCACATTGCTAAATAGTCTACAAATGGAAAAGTATCAGTATTAAGAGATTCTGGCAGAGATAAAGGACATGCAGGACAGACCTCATGCAAAAAATATGTGAACCCCCAGTTGTGGGTGGAAGCTCTAGAGCTGTAGGTTAGACATCCATAGAACTTCAAGTCAACCAACCAACCCTTTGAAATTATGGCATCTATGGAACTCTTAAATTAAATCCAAACTAAAAAATAATTAAATAAATAAATGTCCATTAAATGTCTAGTGAGACACAAAAATGTTTGCGGAAATGGACTGCAGTTTGTGTCACTCAGTGGGTAGGATATCATTTACAGAGCTTGCCATGTAAAGAACTGGTATAATTTCCATTCAGTTTTTAAGAGGCTATTTAGTAACCAGAAACTTGCAATAATCTTGGAATCAGTGGAATCAGTAGATCTTGTCAATGCAGCACTACATAGTGGTTACTGTATAATTACACAATTTAAAGTGCTTGCAGATGTAAAGATCAGGGTTACCATATATAGAAAGAACTCTATTGCTCGCATCAAACACACAAACAACTAGGAAAGTCGGCACACAGTTGGTCAATAGTCAAAGTACATGTGCATGCAAAGTGATGCAAAGTGCTCCATAAGATTGGAAATATCTTAGTTGCCCATATTAGATGCATATTGTCACATTGCAGAGTTTGCTCGATATCGAACACAGGGAAGTGGCAATCAAAAGTGAATTCAGACATATACAAGCCTCTTCACCCTTTTGTCAATAAGACCCCAACTGTGCCATTATTGCACCTTTTTCCAGCTGCAACTGCTCTATCCAAATCAGAATGACCCCTTTACAAGGACAAGCTACAACAGATAAGGATACACACTCAAGTAAAGACAACAAGACTACAATAGGAGATCTAGAAGAAGGCCCCTGCCTACTGCAAATAATGACCTATTACTTTTATTTCCCTTTAGCACATAACTTGTCCTTTGTCATACAGCATGAAAAACAAATTAAAATTCAATTCAAGTTTTGACCTGTTTAAGGTCTACAGCAGGGATGGCGAACCTATGGCACGCGTGCCAGAGAGGGCACGCAGAGCCTTCTCTGCTGGCACGCGCACCATCGCCATCCCTGCTATAATAGGTTATAATAATGGATCGTGGAGATTATTTCAATCTGGGTAAATAATCTCCACGATCTTTTAA